>LQNS02278161.1:11888098-11899615 GCA_001587735.2 Parhyale hawaiensis
TCTCATTCACAATGTGTAGGCATTGTGCCAGTGACTCTCAGCAGACCATAATTATGTATAACTCTCTGATGCTAGTGTTTAATATTATTCTTAAGTTAGTTTTAATCATGAAAACCTCAGGCGCTGGGCCCTAATCTTGTTGGCCACAGTACCTTATGAGAACAATAAATGATTTTTATTTTATTTATTTATATTAGACACAAAGGTGAGTTACACAAAGACCAGGTGGCACTACAAACATTTGGACCCATTGATTGACTTCGGTTTGGTTACAGTATCCGCTACCACTGGGTGTAGCTCCTTGTTAACTAGTTTGTTGCTAGGACCACTACAGATCACCTCGAGTAAGGTGTTACCCGATTTTTCTATCCTGATCTGGAGACTGAGAGTACCGTACCGTACATTTTCTTATTCTGACTTGGAGGCAGTCAGTACCGGTATACTTTTGAGCATATTCTATCATACTTGCGCCAGTTGACCTGGGCATATCTATCATCCGGCGAAATAGGTATATCATTATAGGCTACACTTAGGCGTCCAATAGACTTTTGGTTAAAGTTCAACCAAAGCTAGTTATAGTAGCTGTAGAAGATAGCAACAATATCTGCGAAACAGCTGATATTTGACTTCGTTAAAGCGATGACCAAACTTGCTAATTATCATGTTCCCTACTGCGTGGAGCTTTCGTATTTCTTTCTCTATATCCTGGTTACCACGAAAATCACTGATTTTATGATCTAGCTAAGTAAAAGAAGTTCTTCACGTAAGTAAGATCGACACCTTTGAAATGAGTGACTTTATTGGTGCGGAGGTTATTTTCCTACGTTTAATGTACCTACATGCAGACAGTTTCAACAGTATTATTTTCTATCCTACTGTGCAGGCGCTGCATCATTACCTAATAGTTCCTCGGGAAAATTTAGCCAGTCTAAAAAATGCAGAGGCCCGTCACTTGAGCCTCTTCAGGCATATGGATGAGAGAGCTCGCAACTTCGTTGCCTCACAGAACCTGCAAGTCAGCTTCAGGTACGTAGTACCTACTCTTCTTGTCTTGTTTATCATTGGAATATTGCAGTGACAGTAGTTTGTGATAACTCAGGTGGTACCTACTCTTCTTGTCTTGTTTATCATTGGAATAATGCAGTGACAGTTGTTTAGCTATGATAATTATTATACATTTTGGTTATATGTCACTTCACTGCAGATTCATTGTAATTGCATAGTGATCTTGTTCGTCAAATTAGCACAGAAGTACCCGAGTAAAAGTATCTGTAATCTTATCTGGCTGACAGTTTAGACCCAGGGAATCTTACGGAAATAGTATGTACCTATTACCGGAGTGAATAATTATGCCATCTATTGGCAGATGATCGTTGCTGAATTCTCATGAAAGTGGAAAGTTGTACCTATGTATTTTCGTCTTACGTTGCTGCTCCATCCTTGTGATTTCCAAGATTTAGAGTTGAAAGAAAAAAGCGATTTTTATTTCTTTAATAGTCAAATTTTGTTAAATGGCTGATTGTACAGTTTGAGGAGTTGGAGGTTTACAGGTGCTATCAGTAAGACTTGGAGTCGGACGCCCGTTGGACCCAGGAGTCGGAGTCGAACTTCTGTCCTCTGACTTTGCAACCCTCCTATCCAATTGTTTGGTAATACAATAACTGAGGCACAATGGAGAATAGCTGTAGTGTTCGGTGTGAATGATATTGGTAAAAGGTTAAGCTCACATACCTACTTTGAGTACTACCTGCACTGCAGGTGCAGTTGCCGTTTGCATTTTTTTATGGCTACAGATACGGTTACCATGCTATTCCCATCACCGACCAGCTGGTGTATCTCCACGCCATCAGCCAAGACTTTGATTCCGTGTGGCTCAGGACCAAGAAGCAGTGGAACTCTTTCAACACTGAGTATTTCATTGAGAGTACAGGTATCTTATCTTTTTATTGTGAAAGTTACTACGGTAGTCAATGCAGTCGTTTTAAATGAGTGATTCACATAAATGGAGGAAAACAGTAGCTATATAAGTGAATGGAGCTGCACAGCTGCAGGTAAGCCACCTTTATTTTCCTTGCAGCTAAATACAATACAAACCGGATTGATTCTTGATTACTTAGCAGAGCTAGGCCTGGCCATAACTAGGGACATCTATCTTTCGTGTTTAGTTTGCTTCCTTTCTGGTTCATTCTCCTGCAATGTTTTCCTCTGTTATTCCCTTCTTTCCCGACTTGTTGCACTCATGCGCGTTCATTGTGTGTGGAAGCACCCTCGTGCATGGGTGTCGCATTTATCTGTGCATAAGTAACATACGGTAACATGTCTAGTACCCGTCCACCATGCTAGTAGCCGTGCACTTGGCATTAAGATCTTCCTGTGAGAAAACTAGCAGTGCTAGAGAGCCATGCATAAGCTTCAAATGTAGGCTACTACTTAGCCTACAGTTTAAGCCTGTGTACGGCTTTTTAGCACTGCTAGTTTTCTCACCGGAAGATTTTAATCCCAAGTGGACGGCTACTAGCATGGTGGACGAATACGAGACACGTTACTCTACACTGTATCTCTTCCTTTTCCTTTCTTAGTACATTAAATTTCTTGTCGATTAGTACCTAAGCTTAAACTAAAGTAATACTACTTAGCTATTACAATTACTAAACGCCATGAAATATTCCAGTAGGTATGCATATCTATGAATTGAAGTGAATATTTATGAATATCTAGTACCACTAATCAGCACTGCCACAACGACTGCCACTTATGCCTGTAACATTTATTTTATCCTGTGCAAACTTGTGCCAAAACGTTATGTGAATTGGCTTTGGCTCTGTCTGTCAGCGGTACTTCAGTGTCTCGCAAGCCGTGGTCGAGTGGTGACGTGTTCTGCAGCTGACGGTAAAAGGCTTCTGGAAATGCAGCTCAGTTGCCACAAGTGTGCCCATCCTGCGTCTAGTATGATGGAGCTGAAGCAACACCTCCTCAAGCATCTCTTCACGGGACCTTTGATGCCTGATGTTGCCAAATCTGTTCATCCTTTGTGGCCCACTGTAAGTTTGTTTTCTCTTGTCTGCAGTAAGTTTGTTTCTTCGTGGCCCTCAGTAACTTTGTTTTCACTAGTCCCTGTAAGTCTATTCTCTGTGACCCACAGTCAGTTTATGTTCTGCGGTCCACAATGTCTGTTTTTTGTGACTTACAGTAACGCTTCTTCTGTGGCCCACAGTACACGTAGTCTTCTGCTATGGCCTGCTGCAAGTGTATCCTTTGTAACCCACAATAAATTCATTATCTATGGCTCGCAGTAAGATCTTTTCTTTGGCCTATAGATTAGACAACCGGTAGATTAGATAGGCGGCAGTAGACGAGCAAAGAGGCCCATTCCCTAAGAGACCCCGGAGCTTGCTACCCGGCCCTCTATTAGCTATTGCCATCATGTTAGTAAGATATAGATGACTGAGGAAACGAGAAGGAAAACAGGGGGGGAAGAATCTCAGTCACAGAGACGATCATAAATGCACATAAGCACTAACAATAGCCGCTGATATACGGAGCATACAGATGTCAAACTGAGTAGTTGGAGCGGAAGAAAGCAAAGATCGATTAAGGTGGCCTCGGAAGCTTTGGCCATTAAGAGTTTTTGACTCTTGGAGGAAGAGTTCTTAGCTGTGGAGGATGTCTCTCCCAATGTATGTCAAGACAATTTTTAAACGCCTTGGCTGTCGGAGCACCAACAACGTCGGAAGGAAGTCTATTCCAAATGCTAAGTATGAAATACGGAAAGAACTTCTGACTTACGGTCGTTCTTCTAGCTTTATATATGTTTGAGTTTTTAACCATTGTTTTGCCGGCGTTCATTAACGTCTCTTTCCTGGAGTCCTGTTGTAGGCAAGTCGTTAAAAATATTCAAATACTGCTTGAGATAGATCAGACCCAGTTCTATTAGGCGATGTTCGTACGGCATGTTTCGCATTTCGCAACTGAGGTATCAATTTCGTTGCTTTGCGTTTTACTCTTTCCATGTTATCGATATCTTTTCTAATTTCTCAATCTTTCTAAATTTATCCAGTTCATTGCGCGTTAAGGTAGTTTAAAATGCACTTGTATTCATTTCTACGTGTTTGTGAGGGGGTGTGAACTGATATGCGGTCGGAAGCAATCACGAACCTTGTTTCTCGTAGTTAATACTATCTAGTCCTGTGTGCAAAATATCATTAGATTTAGTTAGCCTCTCATCTATCAATTCTTATCATTTTAATTTTTGGTGCTTGCTTATTCCAGATTTTATTGACCTGATGATGATGTCTGAGACATCAAAACGTTGTCTTTTTGAACTCTGATGGTGACAAGTATTTTACGTAGAAATGAATACAAGTGTATTTTTAACTACCTTAACGCGCGATGAACTGTTATGGATATCGTTACACAGATGTGGCGACCAGAATTAAACAGCACATTCTAATTGTAGCCGCACTAACGCCTTGTGCAAGGGAATGATGATGTCCTTGGACTTGTATTCAAAATTTCTGGTAATGAATCCGAGAACTCTGCTTGCCATTTTCACACTCGTGTCAACTTGCTGACTGTGCTGTAGTTTGTTTGTAATTGTAATTCCCAAGTCACGTTGTTGAGTGACAGGAGCCAATTCCGTCCCATTCATTTTCAATGGGGTTGAAGGGTTCACAAGCCCTACGTGCATTACTTAGCATTTGTCGACATTAAAGCTCATCTGCCACGTAGCGCTCCATTCCATGAGGTGGTCAAGGTCTTGTTGGAGCTCGGCTCTTTTCGTGGCAGGATGACATAGTTTTGTATCGTCCGCAAATTTACTGATTTTACTATGGATGTTAAGATCCAGATCATTGATGTAAATTGAAAACAGAAGTGGGCCAAGCACGCTACCTTGTGGAACCCCTGGTGATACCTGCGTCCAGTCGCTCGTTTCTCCTTCGAGCTTTACTCGCTGCCGCCGACCTGTGAGCCATGCCCCGATCCATCGTAAGTAGTCTCCCTGGATACCATGGTCTTCCAATATTTTCATTAGCCGTTGATGGTTGAACTTTATCAAAAGCCTTTTGGAAATCTAGATACATAAGGTCTACACTCTTTTCTTCATCTTTAATATCCGTAACTTTTGAGAGAAAGTCCAGAAGGTTTGTTAAGCAGCTTGTTCCATTTCGGAAGCCATGCTGATAGTCGGATATGCGCTGATGCATCCTCAGGTGGTCAGTGATGCGCTTTTTCAGGAGGCGTTCGATAGTTTTTGCTGACGACCGATGTAAGAGTCATTGGTCGATAGTTGCTGGGGCTTTACTTATCCCCCTTCTTATGTATCTGTATCACGTTAGCTAGCCTCCAATCCTGTGGAACTTCTCCCGTTCTCAGAGGCCGATTAAATATTTCGAGCAGTGGCTTCACGATGACTGGAGCCATTTCTCGTAGTACATGGGGAGTAAGATTATCTGGGCCAGTGGATTTGTACATATTTAGGTGGGTCAGTTCTTGAAGGATCTCGGTCTCCGTGAAAAAAGAATTGCTTATGGGAGCAACTTGCATCGGTGCTGGTTCAGGAATGTTCGTTACTTCTTCTCTGGTGAATACAGAGCTGAAATATTTGTTGAGGATAGTGGCTTTGTCTCTTAGGTCATTGGTGATTTCATGGTCAGGTCTCTTAAGCGGACCTATGGTTTATTTTTTGAGTCGTCTTTCGTTTAGCTACTTATTTATTGAATGCTTTTGGGTTGCGTTTTGCCATAGCGGCTACGGAAACTTCCTTTTCCCTTTTAGAAGTTGTGGTTTTTCTTCACGTCCCGACATGCCCTTATGTGGCTGGACCTGTTTTCCTCTGTTGGATTACGCTTCCAGGAGTTGTAACGCACCTGCCGCCTTGCAGTGCAGCTTTTGACCTCCAGATTCATCCAGAGGGGATCATTACTGATACAAACTCATTTATTTGGGATGTATTGTTCAGCAGCTCTGAGGATGCTCGTTTTCAAAATATGAGAGCATTGTTCAACACTCTAATCTCTCATAGGTGTTTCGAAGTCAGTTGTTCCCATTTCAGTTACCATTCCTAGAATGGCATCACCTAGCCGGTCTAAGATGGTAAGGTCAACAGTTTCACAATCAGGTGTGGAGAAGACCAGATCCAGAATATTATCGTATCTCGTGGGTTCATAAACGTGCTGGGTCAGATAGCTAAATCTTTGAAGACCAACAGTTGAGAGAATCTATATAAAATCACTTGCCCTTTAATAATAGTATTTCAGAAGCTGTGAAGAAAACGTCGCCCTGCTGCTTCCACCCTAAGAGAAGCTGTCAACAAATGTTTCCGGGAACTTTAGGTGATTTAAAAGCTGAAGTTTAAGGTAATGCTCATACAATTCTTCTGTGTCAGGTGCCACCATCAGGGCAGAAGAAGAAAGAAGGAGGACCTGTTATATCGAAAGCAGCTAAGAGAAGATAGCAATTAGCGAAATCGTCTTCTCGAGCTGCTAATAGACAAAAAAAGACTGCCGCTTCGAAGGTAAGTGATGATTGCTGGTTAAAAAGACGTCTGATATTAGGCCTATAGATGCTTGTTTGCACTCGTTTTGGATTGGACATTAGAAAGGAGTACTCTTCGTAACGTGGTTTTAGTTCGAGTTACTTGAGTATTTCTTGAGTTCGATCATGGAATATGTTTTAGCTAACTATGTATTACAGGTATTCCTTCACGACCGCGTGATTTCCTTATCACAGATTTATTTTGTGACCACACTTTCTCGACAGCGCTAAATTTCTTCAGAACGACACTGCAGAAAGACCTTATTCTGTCGTGTTTGGAAAGCTGGCGGCCGCAGCATAACAGCAGCTGACTACAAATTTCCAATATTTGGCCCTTATTAAGAAATGGATAAAAAAATGCTTTGTAAAACATTGTGAAAGCAAAAGAAAGTTTTAGTTGTTGATGGTGCGATGAGTCACTATAAAACCTTATATGATGAAATTAAACATCATTGACTTGTATGCTAGAATTCTGTTTTCATTACGTATTTGTGTGTATGTATTTCTTCTAATCTGTTAGTTTTGAAACATACAAATAACACAGTATGCATGTAAATTATATACCTTTAAATTTTGGAACAAAATGACTGCGTGGGTTACTAGTCTTTTAACTTGCCTTTTCTAACATTCTATTAGTTACTCCTTGAAAAAATGTTTTTTGTAGAAAATCAGTAAAGAAAACCGGCAATTTTTAACTAGAACTTGTGATTTTACTCGTGATTTCTAGAAGGCGCGCTTTGACGACGGCGGTTAATCTTGGAACCTAGAGTGCTCGGTCGTGGAGGAATACCTGTTGTATGTTTATTGCAACATAGCATTATTCCGCCCATTCGGGCTAGTCTCAAGCATATGGAATTGTAATAACTCCGAGCTGCTCCTTTTTCACGGTTCCCATGTTCATTTTCTTGCTTGCAATCAATCGTCATGTAATGAAGCGTTTGTTTGTGGAGTTCTTCGCAATGCAGTTGGTCATGATGGTCTGGAAGTCCGCAATTGCCGCGGCTCTTTCTGATGGACCCTTTCCCTGTCACAATATAAATAGGCATTACTCACCCAGGAGTCCCGAGTGCCTTTCTTGCAGATGTTACAGCTGGCCGCAGTTCCTCCTGACGAAGTTAGTTTGTCGAGTTAGGTAGGCTCTCTATATCTCCCCTTCTGCTCCGCAAGATGAGCCGCCGAATGGTGGTAAGCGACCCATCCCATGGGACTCCTATCTGCTCTCGTATTGGCAGACACGTAAGGGACCCTCCACATGGGTGTTTCTTTTGACTTTGTCTCACTTCAATTTTCGTCTCTTCGTCCTGTACGGTGCGGCTAAGCGAATTAGTTCAGCCGTACCGCCAGGGGTTTGAGATGCTTTGCGCCTTAGATGGTTATTGTATCGTGCGCCACCGACTAAGGCGAGAAATCCCTCGATATAATAATAATGCTTTGCGCCTTATATCTTAAAGAATACACTCGTGATTTCGACTCGACTTCTAAAAAAAACTAGCACTATTCGAAAATGGATCGCTGTCATGTAGTCTTTATAAAAGATATGGCTGTAAAACCTTCAATATAATAATTATTTTTGTAGCTGTGGGCATTGCAGCTCGCCATCGTACACCCACCTAATGACCATTTAATCCTTTTCTACAGAAGGAAGCCCAGAAAAAGCAGCAGAAGAGGACGATTTCACACGACGCCAACAATGGTGCTGTTTCTGAAACAGCAGAAACCTCTAATTCGACTGAATCTCAGCGTTTACCCAACAATCCTTACTCACTAGGCGACCATTACAAGGTCAATAAGCTGACACTGCCCACTCAAGAGCTATACAGCGCATTCCGCCTCACTCCTGCCACTTCAGCTGTCGCTCAGCTTAGCAATAGCGCTCCCACTGATGCTGCTGTGGCGACCAGTGCGTCTGCAGTGCTGCCTGACCCGATGGCGTGCTTCAGGGGCACCACGAATGTACCATCTCCCGCATCAACTGAGCCACCGACTGCCACTACAGCCTCGTCTTTGCCTGATCCCATGGCTTGTTTCAAGGGCAACGTTTCGGCAGCCAATTCCAATAAGCCACAGACAGCACCTGCTTCTCTGCCGGATCCTATGGCGTGCTTTAAAGGAAGTACTTCGTCTGTTTCGCCTCAGACTGCCACAACAGAGTACAGCTGTCCACCTTCTAGCTACAAAAATGCCAATAATGCTGTTAATGCAAATCGGGTTAATAGTGCGGCTCTACGGACCCCTGCACCTCATCTTGCTGGAAATCCATCAAGTACTCCTGCAAGAAATTTTGCGCCAGCTGTGAGAAATTCAGCTGGTTTTAATTCTGGTTTAAGAAATCCGACGCCAACTAGAAATGTTAGTCCATACGTGAAAAATTCTGCTCCCAGCCAGGGAAGTGTTCCAAGTGCCATAAGTTCTCGATTGCAGAATCCCACCGGTGCAGTTAGAAGTCCGTTGTTACTACGAAATCCAACACCACCTGTAAGAAACCCTGTTCAGAACATTAGGAACCCTCCTGCCAGGCTAACCAGCGTTACCCTCTCTTCGACTCTTACGCCAAGTATAAGAAGTCCAACTGTTGGCTTGAGGAACCGCAATCCGTTGTTAAGAAACCCTATTACTCCAAGTTTAAAGAATCCGTCCCCCGGCCTGAAGAGCCCTTTATCTATCATGCAAACACCAATGTCCGCGCTACGTAATAGTAGTCCTTACGTGCGAGGAGCAACCAACTATTCTTCTACAAGTGATTTATCACAGGCTGTATCGGATGATCAGGCAGGCGCTGAAGAACAAACTGCCGAGGAAAATGACAACACATTTACGTTCCGTAATCCCGTCTGTATATTTAAACATCCCAAGGCTACCTTCAGGAAAAACGTGCTGGGATCAAGAACTGCGCCTTCCGTTAGACGTTCTGTCACCCGAGCTCCTCCATCCAACCCGCTTGCATGCGCCATTCGACACGCCAATTGGAGGAAGACATTCCTGGAGCTGCGTAAAGCTAAAGCCAGCCAAACTGAGGTGTGAAATTTCTTTTATATACCGTAATTGATCAAGTGTATTTATTTATATGCACTTGCCATGCCCCCACTTTTTGTAAAATGCTGCATTGTGGGTTTCATTCTGCCTATCGCCCTCAGGGGTATATTCTGGTAGGCCCTTTCGCTGCCACGATATGTATGGGCCTCACAAACCCAAGGACCGATCCGAGTGCCTTCTCTGCAGGGTAGGTATTTTAACCGGGTAGTTTAAGAGAAATAGAAATTTCCCACGGTTAGCAAACTCGTTGCTCGGTCTCCGTTAGTTCTTTAGGTGAATAATAAAAGTATGGTTGGTTCAATACATTTGTATTGCTAAATACTAGTTATGGTTTATATACAATGAAACGGTAATACCACTAAGATGTTGGCGGAAGCTGGAGTGAAGGGACAGCAGCTTGGGAAAAGAAAAGTCTAGAGGAGTATCAGAAAGGGTGTAGAAAAGGAGCATGAAAAAAAGACAGACAATGGATGCATAGAAGAGACTCCAGAAAAGGGGTAGCAGAAAAGGATGGCAGAAGGAGCCCGAACAAGAATCCAACTCCAGAGAAGGGGTAGTCTAATAGAAAAAGAGTAACAGAAGAGGAGCATGGACTGGGTTCAAATGATGAATCTTCCATAGGCTGGCACTGCTGGTTATCACTAACTTAAAGTGAGGCTTGGGTAATTAGGTATGAGTGAACTTGATACAAAGACTAAATTTAATTAATGGAGAGAGCTGAAAAGATAAGAAAAACATTTTGACCTGAAATTGAAAACAACTAATGATTACTAACATAAAAACAAAAATGATTAACTAATGAATGCAATTAGGGAGCTGGATACTTTGAGCTAATGAAAGCAGGTAACTAAATAAGGAAAATAACGCACGGTAACAGTATGTTGCTGGTAGCCACAGTTCCTGCTGAGAAGGTTAGTTTGTTAGGTTCTCTATATATATTTCGTTCTTGTCCCTTCCGCGAGGTGGGCCGCCGATCGTGACCGACTTACTCCGCGGGACTCCTACCTTCGCCCGTGGGGAGGGCCTCGAAAGGGACCGTCCGCACGGGCGCTTCTTTCTTCTGTTTTCTCTTTTCTTCTGTTGCCCGGTGCTGCACAGCTAAGCGAATTCGTTCAGCCGAGCCGTGTAGAGTTGGAGTTACGCGTGCTTTATAAATTTGAAACGCAGAACTTACTTATGTGAGTTCGCCGTCACTCACGACTTTCCGGCAGAAATGCGATAATCGCTGCGCTAGCAAACTCTTACTAACTTCGAACCTCTTTCTGCCTTTCTTGGAAAAGAGGCTTAGACTAGAAAAATTGCAATAGTAACGCCTAGTTCTCTTAAGGAGGTCGTTTACAAATTTTGCAATTTTCTTTATTAGTGGTCCGATCTTACTGAAATTTTCACATAATATGTAAAATTAAAAAAAAAAAACACTTTATTCGTGAAACTTTTTCCATTTAGGCCTTAGTTTTTTATGTATATGTATATATATATATATATATATTAGAAGAATAGAACTGCCTCAATTTTTATGCTAGAATAAAAACAAAGTTTTGGAATCCTTGAAAGATTCCCTACAACAATTGCGTTTCAGAATTTTTTCTTTCTTTTTCGTTTTCGTGAGATTTTAGATGGGTGACTGAAAGAGTTCAGTGACCAATCTAAACGAAAAAGAAAGAAAAAATTATGAAACGTAATCGTTGTAGGGAATCTTTCAAGGATTCCAAAACTCTTTGTTTTTATTCCAGCATAAAAACTGAGGCAGTTCTATTCTTTTTAGTCTGAAAATGTAGATTTTTCAATAGAGGCAATTTTATGTTTGTTTTTTTTTTTTTTTGGTTATAAACTGCAGTATTTTTTTTAAAGGTAATGCCCTTGGCATGTTTCATTTATAGTACAATCCCACCTACAAATATCTAACCTTCTTCACGTACAAATAAAATTGTAAATAATTATGTATTAGAT
>LQNS02278161.1:11905069-11920579 GCA_001587735.2 Parhyale hawaiensis
AAAGTCTAAAGACAATGCAGTTAGATTTACAGTGCACAATATGATATAATAAGAGAAGAGAGGAAATGTAGAACTAGACATACTATACAGCCTAACAAAAGAAATCGGAAAAAAACGTATGAAGTGCGCCCATCCGTAGCGAGTTCGTCTCCTTTGTGACTTCACTTTTCGTGCACACGAGCTTTCTGTTTCTTAGTCGCTTCTTCCCTTTCAAGTTTGCTTCGCCTTACGAATTTTTTGCCCGATTGCCAACTTTCTCCCAGAAAATGTGAAGTTTCGCGTAACATTTGTGCTGACGCACAGTTGAACTTCAACGCCATACAGAAAGCTGCTCTGGGACAAACTTTCGCCCGATTCAGTGATGGACGTGCTGGAGTTTCTCAAGTTTAGTCAAGGCGGGTGCAGACAACATTATATTGGTGCCCATACGCACTTGGTAGTCAGCGGTCGAATTCTCCGTTGTGTCCTTATAAACATAGCTGGGTTTAGACAATAAAATTCACTAAAATGTTGGCAAGTCTTTTGTAAAGTTTCGGCTATCTCTTTACATTCGGAATGACTTGAAAAGCTGTGTATGTTACTTAAATGGACAAAGCAATACATTTAGACGCTGAGTAATATGATTGATGGCTAAAAAAGTCTTATGAATCTGTCTTTATAATTTCCTGGTTCACTTGTCGCTAGCAAGTGCGTTGTAATATTCAGAAAAACAAGTGGGTGTAAAGCATCTGAAAAATTACATTGCAATGTAATCGAGAAAAAAGAAATTGGTTTAGCATGTCATGCTTTAAACGGCGACGGAGTATGCATTGTTTCAGTTAGCTATTCAAAATGTTGAATAGAAACGCTCAGCATTACAGTACTTCCTTATGTTTCATAAAAGATAGCAATAGTGAATTATTTCAAAAAATAATAAAAATAGTTAAATGGAATAGCTAAGGTATGTAGTAGAGGAATTGTAAAATATTAAAAATAGCTACTTACATTACATAGTTAGTAAATATAGTACAGACCTATTGTATAAATGTTAAACTGCTCATTCAAAATGCTATCTGATACGCAGGCAACTCATAGAATTAGCAGTCAATCTTAGCCCCCCTAGCGAATCTCTTTAAGAAAATTGCATTTACGTGAACTCGTGGGTTCTTTTATTTCACCTGCTATGCAAATTGGCCACATTATTCGATACAAAAGATCCAAATGCCACCCGTATATTACTGAAATTGTAGTAGTAATAGTAAAATCACTTTTCAAAGAGTATAGTATATATAATATAGAAAATAACCCTTTCAAAACTGTGCTGAGGAAAAAAGGGGTCAAGTGATACCAACTGCAGACGAGCATTACTCGAAGTTCATGGTATCACTCTTGAGATGCTTTCCTCTCGAGTATCACAAACGATTCTTATTGTTACTATCATTATTACATTCCTACTCATCAAGAGACGTGGCTCATAATGTGCTGCTTCAGTTTAGGCATGTTGGCAGGCTTGGCGGAGCATCTGTGGCACTGGAGTGGTGTGTCCAGGAGGGCTTTACCTTGGGAGGAGGGACAAGGCTTGATGCTGCCGTTCTCACGCAGCTCCTCCAGCACTTCTGCAAGCAGATTTTTTTATTACTTTACGTAACGTTATCAGGATATCGTCCCAAATTAATTGTGCATTTAATATTTATTATAGACAATTTCTCTTCCGTAAATGTTGTCATTTATATTCGCTATTATTAGTGTTACACCTTGCGCTTAGTTTATTTCTGAATACAGAAATTTTTAAAGCGAAGGAACAGCGCGTGAAGTTCCCCTTTATTACCTATCGTACTGCAAGGTCCTTGCCCAACCTCTGTATGCTATTTATACAACGGGTTGCGGCTTCGGACGGTCAGACTCCTTATCCTGACCAACAAACCAATTTTCTCCGACTCCTGGTACAAGCGAGTGTCCAGATCCCGGCCGTAAAAAAGTGTCCGGTTGCTCCAGAGTCTGACTCGGCAACCCTGCATTTTATTACCTCCGCCAAGGAGGTTATGTTTTCGTCGTGTTTGTCTCTGTCTGTCTGTCACCAAGATAACTGAAAAAGTTATGAACCGATTTGGATGAAATTTGCAGGGATTGTTAGGTATGTTGGGAGGAACAGATGATTAACTTTTGGTGAAGAGATGTCCATCCGTTTGTTTGTTTGCCTCATTTTTCTCGGCGATATAACTCAAAACGTTAAGGATGGATTTTGATGAAATTAACATGAGTTGTTAGGTATATAACAAAGAGTTAATGACCAAATTTTGGTAATGATTTGCTTGTTCGTTCGTTTGTTTGTAATTGTTTTCCATTTTATGCTTGTTAGCACAATAACTGCAAAATTATTAATGGATCTTTATGAAATTTATAGGAGTTGTTAGTATCGGTAAAAGACATAAATGATCAAATTTTGGTGCAGATCGATTTGTTCGTTTGTATGTTTGACTCATGTTTGTCATAACGTTTGTTAACAGTATAACTCAAAAAGTTATGAACGGATCTTCAAGAAAATTGAACAAGCTGTTAATAATATAAAAAGGCACAAATGATTAGATTTTGAAGTTTATACAAAGAAAATTAGAGTTTCAGAGCCAATTTCAATTTATTGCTACCATTGCTTCACTTGGCGGAGGTATGCGCTCTCAGAGTGCTCTAGTTTACTAGTGTTTATGACCTTGCTGAATTTACCACTGAGACTTGAATACACATTAAATTCAAAAATATAATGTACATAGTTCATGTAAACATACCCCTTGGACTTCAATATCCATTACCCTTTCTCCCTTCCATTTTCACCGTTTGCCTCCATAAATAAGAATTTTATTTAAATGAGGCTCATCGAAGAAATAACTGATCGTTCAAGGGTAAACTCTATGCACAATACAAAGTAAGCAACGCGCGGCTGCAGCCATAAGTTGGGCACTGGAAAAGGGCGCGAAGAAGAAATTCAAACAAATTTACAACTGGACGAACTCGTCCCTTGCAAAATTACCGACGACATTATAATGTATGAATCGCCTTTACAAGAATATGCATTTTGCTGGGCTACAAAAACTTTGCCAGAAAAGATGATGAAATTGTAGCTGTGGTGTGGTGTCCTAGCACTACAGCAAAAAATATAGTGTTAGGAGGCACCCTCTGCTAGGGCGACTAGCTGAATACTGACATGCACTAAGTACGTATCAACTGGTGTAGCTTACAGCAAAAATAATATAAAAATATATAAATAAAAAATGATAACAAAATATGATACTGATACATCGGTAACGATACAGGGATCAGCTGCCAGTGGTGGACATTCGAGAATCTCTCAAAATTTCAACAGTAATAAGGTTTAGTCTAAAAAATAAGATTTTTCAAATATGTAACGAAACTTGCTCGATTCGGCCCATCAGTAACAACAACCGATGAATAAAAAAGGCAAGTGCATCACGTTCAACATCAACTACACGTTGGGAAATCTTTAAATATTCATCACTTCCAGCAACGGCAAAATCTAATCCTCTGAAAACAGACAAACGGTATTGTGCGGGCAGTATGGAGCAGCTTGTGGCATCTACGCGTGAAAGTTAAAGAAACTCTGTGTTCCTCACTGTTGGAAGAAATACACTGGATGTGAGCAATTTAGCTGTAATAAGTATGAGGGCCTGAAGCATAAACTGGAGAATGTGGAGGAAAATGGAAGTAAACATGGCTGAACAACTGTAACGTTACGTAATTCAGCCATGGAACTGAAGTTGGAAGAAACAGAATCTATTATCAACCATGGTGCTTTACCAACTTGAAGAGGTCATCGTTTGGGCCTACTGAGACGATAGTCTAAAACTAATTTTCGTTTCGATAGATTTCGGCACTTTTCAAACGGAAACTAGCTTTCGCTTCCAAAATTTTGGAGGAAATTTCAATCTGTTTGGGGAGCAGATTGATTTTCATTCATCTTAACTAGGCTTGAGCTCTGCTGCTGTGAAGTGTGTTAATTCGTGAATATTTAAGGCGTCTTTTTGTGGCCACGCTCGTGGTCAAAATCACCGTGATTATGATCATCGTGATTACTGAAAAGCACAAGAACGGCCAACGATTTTGTAAGCAAACCAGATACGACACGTCAATTTAAAAAAAAATATGTTTTTATTGTAATTTTACGAAAAATGGTAGGGGAATCGATTTCTTACGAGCCTTTTTTTTATTTTGAAACCAATGAATAACTGAACTAGCAGTATTTAAAGAATTTTGAAAATGCACAGGTATAAAACTTAGAAAACTACAATTTTGGAAGTCAAAATTACAAACAATCATCATAACATTATTCATTTTTTCCCTAAATATTAGAAACATCACGCCTTTGCATTTCAAATTTTGAATTTTTACTTGTCCAGCGGCTGGAATCACTCTTTGATCACGCATGATTAGCCTGCGGAGGAAATCACGCTGCGATCAATTCTCACAACTGATCACTGTTGATTGCTATCCGAATCACGTCAAAATGTGGTCACAAAAACGTGCGAATGATGCACGATCAGGGGGAATCGTCCCCGCGGTGGTCACAAAAAGATGCCTTTAACTAGGCTTGAGCTCTGCTGCCGTGAAATGTGTTTATTCGTGAATATTTAGTGATAGTTACGTAGAAGCGTTGTAACTGAACAACTTCTGTGAAGCGGGAGCAACTTTCTTAAATATTTCTGTAGTGGTAGTGAGCTTTGGCAGAAATAAAGGACTTGCTTATGCAAACTAAATTATTCGATATTTTATATTTTGCTTTACTGTACTTTGCGGGTTAACAAGTGCGAGAAAAGTCGATGTAATAATTATAGTTTACTGCCGCCTCTCCATACATCGCGCGTCTGGTTTGTTATCACCCCCGAGCGAAGAGAAGAGCGGTGATAATGTTTTCGTGTTGGACACAGCATCTATATGAGAAGTAAATGGGATTTATTTTGCTGTTGGAGATTTAAGTATATATATTTCAATATTTTTGTCTGTCCACCCAAAAAGAGGGAGAAGGAGTTGAGCGATGTTAATAATTTTTTGCAGGAAGTCTGGTGGGTTGATCTAGATGTGAAAAATGCCAAACCTGCTGGTCATTAAAAATGATGGCGTTGAAATTTGTGTGTCCACCCAAACTGAGGGAGCAATTGAGCAATGTTCATAATTCTTTGCAAGAAGTCAGGTGGGTTGACCTAGATGTGAAAAATACCAAATTCTAGGGTTAGCTGGCCATAAAAATGACAGAGTTGAAGTTTACCTCCACCGCGAGTGAATGTTTTACGATACGACGCGTTCTAGCTTACAAGCAGACGGTCATGTGACAGAGTTGAGCAAAACCAGGAAGCAAAGAATGTTACGCTCTTTGCTTCCTGAGCAAAACTGTGTTCGTTTGGTCAAAGCTCATAGTGCCCAAATTCCGAACTGAAGCTGGTTTTCGATTTATTATTATTATTATTTTTTTTTTTTGGCCCCAACGATGATGCCCACAGTTTTAATATAAGTATATGAGCTGCGTACAAACTGCACTCACTTTTGCTCTCAATGAAGTAGTCCGTCGTAAAGGAGTTCCAATGCTTCTTTGTCTTCAGGCAGGGTGAGTCGAAATCCTGACTGATAGCATGAAGGTGCACTTGGGCCATACTTGGAATGGCATGATACCCGTACCTAAAACACACGCACACTTTATTTAATACTGGGCTATATCACTGAAAATCTTCACCAATAATTCAGGCGCAAGGGGGCATGGAGGCGAAAGTATTTGTAGTTCATGGGGCATTGCGGGGGTAATCATCATGCTCCTATTCATGTTGACAGTAGTGTTAGTAATCTTTGTATATTTAACGTCACAAATCACATTCTACGGGCATAAGATAGGAGGAAATTCGAACTTTTAAGTTAAAGCCATCCATATTCGTCGATTTTTCAAACACAAACGCTTTCCATTCTCCACCCAAGTAGGTTGCTGAAACGAACTTGGTGAGTAAACTACACTTATTTTGAATATATTTTGTTGCACTCGAAGAGTTACAAAGCTAGTCTGCAATCATGTCTAATTTATATATACTCTAGATACAGAAACATACATTTCTAGAAGAGAAATTACCTAAACTCAACGCCAGGATGTTTGCAAGAAGTGAAGGCCCTGGCTTCCTCGTCTATGTGCTCCAGCAGCTGGAGATGCTGCCCCCTTATTGCCTTGAGACTGGCCAGATTGATGCGTGGTAACACGAGGTAGTGTTGTCGTGCCTAAAGCAAAGGAAGGTAAAAGTTCGTGAGCTAGTACGTTACTATAAGCCTTTCTAGGCACTACAATAATAACTTAGAGCACTCTGAGAGCGCATACCTCCGCCAAGTGAGCCAACGGTAGCAAAAATTCAAATTGGCTCTGAAATCATAATTTTCTTTGCATAAACTCGAAAATCTAATCATTTGTGCTTTTTTATATTAATAACAGCTTGTTCAATTGTTTTGAAGATCCGTTCATAACTTTTTGAGTTAAACTGTTCACAAACGTTATGACAAATATGAGTCAAACATACAAACGAACGAACCGATCTGCACCAAAATTGGATCATTTTTGTCTTTTACCATTACTAACAACTCCTATAAATTTCATAAAGATCCATTCATTATTTTTTGAGTTATTGTGCTAACAAGCATAAAATTAAAAACAGTGACAAACGAACGAACGAACATACGGACCAGTACCAAAATTTGGTCATCTACTCTTTGTTATGTACCTAACAACTCATGTTAATTTCATTAAAATCTATCCATAACTTCTTTAGTTATGGCAATGAGAAAAATGACGCAGACAAACAAACAAACAAACGGATGGACATATCTTCACCAAAAGTTAAACATCTGTTCGCCCTCAGGGGCATATTATGGCGGGCCCTTTCCCTGCCATAATATGTTTGGGCATCACGCACCCAAGGGTCCCGAATGCTTTCTCCTCAGGGGATGTAGCATCTGGCCGCAGTTCCTGCTGAGAAGGTTAGTTTTGTAAAGTTAGGTAAGTTCTCTATATTTCCTTTCTGTCCCGCAAGGTGGGCCGCCGATCGAGGTGACAGACTGTTTCTGCGGGGCTTGTACCTCGCCCGTGCGGAAGGCCACAGAAGGGACCGTCCGCTCGGGTGCATCTTTCTTCTGTCTTCTTCTCTTTTCGTCCTTCATCCCTTGCCATCTGAGCACAACGTTGTGGTGCCGGCTGTAAGCCGAGTAAATCATCTTAGATCGCTATTGATTGTGTAAGTTTCAGAAATAGCGGGAAAATACTAATATAATGATAATAATAATAATAATCATCTGTTCCTCCTAACATACCTAACAAT
Source organism: Parhyale hawaiensis (assembly GCA_001587735.2). NCBI lineage: Eukaryota > Metazoa > Arthropoda > Malacostraca > Amphipoda > Hyalidae > Parhyale > Parhyale hawaiensis. Next base: position 11,912,401 of record LQNS02278161.1, read on the forward strand.
CCCTGTAAATTTTATTCTAATCGGTTAATAACGTTTTGAGTTATCTTGGTGACAGACAGACAAACAAACAAACAGACAGACAAACACGACAAAAACATAACCTCCTTGGCGGAGGTAATAATAATAATCAACCATTCTCAGTGAATACACCTAACGAGGTCGGTGGTGCCACGGGACTGTCGAAAACTGTGTTGCACGTTGCAGAAAAGCTTGTTGGCTTCTAGATACTTCACCAGGCGGGTGTTCACGATTTTATCCATGATTTTTTCGGGGCAGCTGGTCAAGGCCATGGTACGTTAGCTACCAGGTTCCGGGGGAGGTTTCTCTGGTTTTATGAAAGCTAGTACAGTGGCGAGGCGCCACTGTCCCGGATAGTCGTGCGTTGTTCAAATTTTGTCGTATATTGTTAGAAGTGGCCCAACCGCAGAATGGTGCATGCGTTTCAGCATCTTGTAGTGCATACTCTCAGGACCGGGACTTGTATTTTTGCATTGTGTGAGGGCGCTATAGACTTCCAATGCAGTGATTGGATCGTTGTATGGCTCCTCGTCGTCTTCAGGAGGAGTAGCAAAGTCCAAGGGATCTTGTTTTGATCGTTTCCTTCTCGCCTGAAAGGTTCGCGAGTAAGTCGCACCACTGCTGTAAGCATACACATATAGGTTGGCGCAGTTCCATCAAGCGGTTCAGGTTGACTTTATTGGTTTCGTAACCTCTCATATTCCATTGCAATATTGTACTCATTTGCTATGTTTGCTGCTCGAGCCTCTTCCTGCCGTGTTATGGAAGGAGTAGGGGCTGTCGCGTGGGGTAATTACTGTCTGTATTGGGAGTTGTCAGCCTTCTTCCTGTCTCCATCGTTCCACGCCCGCAGGGTCACTCCAGGTGGCGAGGACCCGTCCGGAGGGCACGCCGCGACCCGCGGGCAACGTGGCTCGTACACCGCCCGCATCCCGGTCCCGTGAGGACGTGCGCTGGTCGCTCGGACGCTGCTACCGATCGGAGTCGCGCCGCGCCCCGGCTTCATGTGACGTTACTCGTCCTGTAGAAGCCCGAGACCTCCCGCAAGATTTCCGGTGTTTCTTCGGGATTTTAAAAGGTACGATATTTGTTGCAGGGGATGAATCGCTGCTCGGAACGCATTTCCGCGGGAGCGTTTCGTTGCTTTTACTAGTTGCAAAAGTCTTCGAACGTACTGATTGTGTTTGTTCCGTAGTAGTTTTCTTTTCCAATTTTGGTGTAGGTCTATCCAGTTTATGTCCGTCCGGTCCGTCCCTCCCCGATGCATAGCCACCTGGGCTGCGACGCAGCCGGAAGCAATCGGCGCAGCAGAGGCGGGAACAGCCCCAGCAGACCCGGAAGCAATAGGCGCAGCAGAGGCAGAAACAACTCCAGCAGGGCCCGAAGCAGCAAGCGCTGCACAGGCAGAAGCAGCCCCAGCAGAAACACAGGCAACAGGCACAGCAGGGGCAGAAACAGCTGTAGGAAAGCCAGAAGAAATAGACACAGCGGAGCCAGAGGCAGCCGCAGCAGAGGCAGAAATAGACCCAGTAGAGACAGAGGCCACAGGCGCAGCAGCTCCAGCAGAGCCACAAGCATCAGGCGCAGCAGAGGTAGATACAGTCCCGGCAGATTCAGGGGCCACAGGTTCAGGGGCAGCCTCAGCAGAGTCAGCGCGGGCCGCACCTGCGGTGGGGACATCGGCCTCAGCGGCGACCGGTACTGCAGGGGTAAAGACCTCGCCAAAAGGTGAAGTAGGTGCCGCAAGGACGATGGGGGTCTCCCTGTCCGCGGCACACTTACTCAAGATATATAGTGTGCCTCAATCAAGGTCTCTCCAATAGAGGAGTCGCCAGGGGATGCGCCAGTAGGCGCAGCTATGTCATCAGAGGATACAGCGGGCGCAACGGCAGCCACAGTCGCGGCGGAGAAACGGTAGAATCATAGGCAGGAGCCGAGGGAGAAATCGGGAGTGCAAGATGGGCGTCAGTAGGGTACGTGATCACGGGCAGAGAGAGAGGGCCGGCAGCAGTCGTCGCTGATGTAGCTATCGCGCCTAAGGGTCCAGGAACAGGGAGAATCTCAGTCCCAAGAGCGGCAGCACGGGCCCCAACAGCTCCCTGCGTAGCAGCAGCAGCGCCAGATTCGTCCAGGTTTGCTGGTTCAGTTTGTGTTGCCCCGTCAGCCAGCGACGAACGGGCCGGCGGTTTTCGTCGTACCGGCGGGTCCGGGGCACCGCTCGCACTCTCGCTAGAGTCACGTAGAGCACGGGCGTAAGAAGTGCCCGGTCGGGCCTGGCGGCTCCCCACCAGTTTCCTGGCCTCGCCGTAGCTAACGTGCTCCTTGGCTTCGGTAGCCAGCATCTCTTTGTTCATATTTGTAAGCACTGCAATTTGGCGAGTTAGTAGGGTGTGATTTACTGCAGTTGGCACGCCTGGTTGGTGCAGTACATGGTTGGTGTTGGGGTCTTGAACAATTTTGGCACACTGGGGTTGTTTTACGACACGTTTTTGCTCCGTGTCCGTATTGTTGGCACTTGAAGCAGCGACGGGGGCGGGGAATATACAGCCGCACTGGGTACTTCACCCAGCCGATTTCCACTGCTAGTGGAAGGCTATGAGCGTCAAAAGTGAGGATATAAATGGGTGTATCAGTGTTCACAATTTTCCTTTCTCTTCACCCGATAAACGCTGCTCCCTCCGAACTCTGAGACGGCCCGGAGGAGATCCTCATCAGTGTACTTAGGGTTATTTAGGAACCAAATCGTGCCTTTAATTTGGTTGAGGCGGTCATTGGGGGCGGCGGATACCCCAACTACCCCTAGCGTTCTCACACTCGTCATCGCTCGCTCGCTCTTCACTTCGACCAGTAGTGTGCCGGCGCTCGTCTCCGCGACCTAGGCAGGCTTGCCTCCCAGCGTCCGCTGCAGGCCGCTGTAAGCTCTTATGATATCTATACCACTGATGTCGTCTCCCTTCTTGGTGGAGATATCAAAGAAACGTTTGAAGTTTCTCTGCGCTCCCTGCCCGAAAGGGAGACTGGGCTTGTGTTCCTTTCCAAACCGTCTACGCTCTCGCCGCCGCGACCGGCGTCGGCGTCTACCGCACACCCTTCCGACCGTGCGTCCGGAGAGTTGGTACGGAAACATTTCTTATTCAGTTCTTCCGTGGTCGGAGCTCGGCGCAGTGCCCGCACCCACACTCGCGGCAGATTGCCGCGACGGGGCCGGCTCTGGCGGCTCGGAGGTGTCGTGATTCATATCCGAGTCCATTAGAGAGGTTCCGGTCCGTCATCCAGAGAGAGAGAGGAAAGCAGAAGGGGCGGACTGTGAAGGGTCAGCTCTTCCACGCGAACGGCCGACCTCTCTTCTATCAGCAGGTCAGAAACTCAAAATAAACAAATAAAAGGAAAACCACGGTCCGGTAAGACCGGGCGCTGACTGCGTTGGTTCTACTACACTTCAGATTGTGATGGAAAAAGAAAATAAGTATCTCTGAAGTAATAATGAAGAGAGAAGATGTCAAGTAGGTATACTAACGGCACCACCACGAGAAGGTGCAGTTCAGCTTGAATACAATTATACTAATTGTATCCCAGAGATCAAATCCTAGTCACTAGTAGCAAAACGTCCCTTTACCAGAGATAAAACCCTTCGTACGTACCAGTAAACGCTCAGTAAAGGGGTGATTCGTAAAATCCCCAGAAGACCCCATAAAATAATTATTCACCAATAACGAACAGCCATAAATTATAGTGGAAGCTGTACGGCCACTGGACCCGAGCCCGTTTTTATGACAGTTTTTCACGTCAGCGCTCCTGAAGCTCCTTCATATTATCATAACGCTATAATCTGGATTTACAACGGGGCTTCCGGGCAGCAACTTCCCATCAGTTCTTTTATCTGAGTAATTCATACGCCGCTTTAGCTAAAAAGCGCGCCAGTCATGGCAGAAAACTGTTGGCCAGAAAACAACCGAGTGGTTTCTGCCCATAAAGCTTCCTAAAAAAAAGAACTTTAGGGTAGACAGCGCCATGAAGAAGTGGTTACTGTAGTAGGGCCATATCAAGCTCTGATGGAATGTCTTATGATAATACAGTTTCCTGTGGAAAGGTTTAGTGAGTGAAGTACAGGTGTTAAACAGCATTCAAACAAACCTTTGGGTATTTATCCTTGATGATAACAATTTCATCATCTTCATAAACAGAAGCTTTAGGGTCATGCAGCGCCTGCAACAGACCTGTTGACCAATGACCTTTCATGACAGGAGCAGGGGCCTCCTCGTCACGCGGTCTCTTCTTCCCCTGTGAGTCAGTCGACATTGTGCAGTGACACTGTGAATTACGCTACGAGAAGGAAACAATTGATCGCACCGTAACCTGAAGAAACGCCGCTCTCTAAAAGCACTGAAAGATTGGATTCATCAAATGTATCATAGACGTGATTATAGAAAAACTTATCCCATTATTATTATAGCAGTCAGACTGGTTTCACAAGACTGTCACAGAGATTCCCAGATACAGCTGTGTCGAGTTGTCTAAGTTAATTATAGTTAGGTAGTTTAAGCCTCCGTTTCCGAGCAGAACGATATCACTGGGGAAAGAGCAAAGGACATATAGTATGCGAAGAGAAACGGGGAACCCATGCACAAAGGTGTTCCTAAACAGGATCAACGCGCATGGGAACAGCAAGTCGGGGAAGAAGAGGAAGAGCAGATTAAAGGATGAGTAAGTAGAAGTATGAAATCGGGAAAGAAGCAAAGTGGGCACGAAAGGCGTAGCTAATGGCTGAGGTAACCTACACGAGTTGTGTAAGATGCTGCCAAATTTGTTCCGCTATAGTGCATCACTGAATCAAGTTTATTTATTATTATATTGGTATTGTCCCGCTATTTCCGAATCTAAGACGATCAATAGCAATCTAAGATTATTTACTCGGCTTACAGCCGGAACCACAACGTTATGCTCAGGTGGCAAGAGATGGAGGACGAAAAGAGAAGCGAAAAAGACAGAAGAAAGAAGCGCCCGAGCAGACGGTCCTCTCCACACGGGCGAAGGTAAGAGCCCCGCAGAAAAAGTCGCTCACTTCGATCAGTGGCCCACCTCGCGGGACAGAAAATGAAATTGAGAGAGCGTTCCTAACTTTACAAAACTAACCATGTCAGCAGGAACTGCGGCAAGTTGCAACACCTCCTGCGGAAAAGGCTCTAGGGACCCTTGGGTGCGTGATGCCCAAATATATTGTGACAGGGCAAGGACCGCCAGAATATACCCCTGAGGGCAACAAGTTTCCCACGTAGTAGTAGTAATTTTTTTTTACAAGCGCTTCAGTGGCACACTGCCTATATCGCGCCGAACTATTCCTGTGTTCCGCCACAGGTTCGTGCGCCGCTAGGGCGCGGAATTTGTCTCGCTTTATATTATAAAGTAATAAGGAGAACATTATTAATCTTACATATAGTATATGTAATTCACAAAGAAGCGGGCAAGGCCGTAGTTGACGATAGCATTTATCGTAATGGGTTCATCACAGTTTGTGGAGGTTACATCAGGTAAGATAAGTCTAAGGGCATTTCTATTAAATTGGCCGCCAGGTCCATCAGAAAGCATTCATCGGAGGATGGAGTCGGCATCTCGATCATGCAGGTCCGGATAGCAGTCCCTCCGCTAGTCGGAGAAAGTGGGACACTCGGCCATTATATGCAAGACAGTGAGAGGTACGACGCAGTCAGGTTGTGGACGCCTCATCAGCAGATAGTCGTGGGTACGTCTCGTGTGCCAAATACGCAATCGGAACATTACGACGTCTATTCGGCGGTCGTCACTATTTGAGGAGTGCCACTGTCGGACGGTTTCTTTGATTGTTCGTAATTTATTAATTCTTTGCGCCAGCCACTAGGATTGCCATAGCTCGCGCAGATTTTGCTTGATTAGTGGGTAATAGTCTCGGCAAAGGACTGCAAGGTTTGCTGTGGGCAAATCTGACAGGGCCACCTGCCTCGACTCCTCATCAGCGAGCTCACTGCCCACGATGACAACATGACCAGGCACCCAACAGATACACACGGACTTTCCATCCTCTTGCAATTTTTCTATCGTATTTACTATTCGGTTGATGACGGGATGGATGCTGTCATAAGCTCGAATCGCCTTGTACTACACTCAGTGAGTCGGAGAATATAGTAAAGTTGTTCTAGTCGCTGTCTCTAATGAGGAGCAGGGCCCCGCACACGCCGAACAGCTTTGCGGTGAGAGGTCTACGGTAATTATCGGCATGCTCTAGTTTCACCAGTCGCAGCGGCTGCGCATATAACTGGAACTCTCGTTTTAGAGCCATCGGTATAGATGTGGGTAGAGTCACTATGTTGGTCTCTCACGTGGTCCGTGGTGAAGAGAATTTTTGGTAAGAGGGGATGAGAGTCTTTCTTTTTTAGGTATTGCATGCCGGAGCAAAAAGTTTAAACTGGTATGCGCTAGGTTGGCTGGACTCTGAACAGGACCGGGGCCACCTTAAAGGGCTCGATTTCCGCTATAGAGGAGAGGGCTTCATGGTCAATGGAGGAGGGAAGTGTGTACGGAAAGTGTGCTCCCTCTGCCCGGTCTCGGCACACACTGTTCCAGGCCGGGGATCGAGGGACTTGTTCTAAGCGGGCTAAGTACTGATAGGCAAGGTGCGCCCTGCGCTGCTGCAGGCAGGGTTCGCCACTCTCAGCGAGAACACTACCAAAACTCAAAAAGTTATGAACGGATTTTCATGAAATTTACATGAGTTGTTAGGTAGTATGTGTGTGACTGAAACCTTCCTGGGGTCGCAGCGCTCCAAAACATAGGATGGGTGTACTTAACTAACCTAACCCTATGGCCCATCGTATGCCCCTGAGGAGGCCTAGGCTCCAGTTGGGGTACAAGTTTCAGAGGAACGTACAGTACAGCCATCGTGCCTCACCCTCAAATTAAAAATTCCATCTGTGTAAGACAACGTTCATCCTCGAAGGCATTTGAGCAACACAATATTAGGGCTTCCTTGTCTAAGGAAAAAATAGACTAAAAAAAGTAGCTAAATGAAAGGTACTATTCCCGGAGCAATGGTACACGAAATAAGCTCAATGTTGTCTCTGTCTTGCATGAATTTAGCAACCTACAGCTTGGTAGACTAGCATACATAACAGTACCAGAGTACGAAAGCAATTTTCGTTTCTGTCACAGATATCTGTGGGAGGCTGAGTACTTCTCATGTTACAGGACTTAGGACAGGCCCGGGGGAGCGTCCCAATCCCCAGCACCATTGATTAATCCTTTACCGCCACATTGACCGCGAACTGCTTGTAGAAACAACTTAACCCATTCCCACGGGTGCGGTGCAATGGGCAAATGAGACAAAATGACTTTATACTGTAATATTAACGTCATTTAACTGCACTACAAGGCAAAGAAAGGCTTGAAAGTATTCAAAATTAGTTAAATTGTGGTACGACGCAGCGGTAAAGCATTAAGCAATGGAGGTCCCTGCGGGTGCAACGAACTACAGAGTAGCGGCAAGGTATCGGTAATATTTGATGCCTATGCACGGCAGTCAAAGAGAGATCCTCTCGACAGGTACACATACAGAATTTCCATACCGTGTATATATATTAACACTAGTAAATATATCTGCTAGTCTACTAACAATATATATTTAAAGAGAGAAAGGCACCAAATGTTTTTACTGAAAACATACAAAAACCTCAATCATTTTTTTCACACTAGACATGTAGCTACTAGTAAATAATTTTTAGTCGTGAAAATCGTTCCCAAAATGAACAAGATGAAACTGGGATGATACATAACCTGCAGTATGTAGCGAACAGGGACTGCGGCAAAACATAACTGAAGCCGCATTCTTTAGAGAGGGACAGTGGGTAGTGAAACATTCGATAGGAAATCTATATATTTATATCGGTGAAATATAGATCTTTTCTTATTACACAGAATAGAAACTTCAATAATAGTAAAATACGAAATAACAGCAATTTTCTCTACTGCATATAATAAATGCACCGAACATGGTAAAATTTCAACAACCAGTCTCATTAGGTATTAGGTATTATAAGAAGATTTAAGCCTCCCTAAATAAGTACTAAGCTCTTCTAAGAGAGGAAAAGGAAGGGACATATAGTATGTCGACAGAAAAACGGGGAACCCATGC
>LQNS02278161.1:12019330-12030670 GCA_001587735.2 Parhyale hawaiensis
AACAGTATATAGCAACACTGACCTCGTTAAATTTAATGCCAAATAGCTGGTTGTTACAACAGCCACGCTGATTGGGCAATTTGCGCTATGTAAATATCATATAGCTATCGTGTATATTACGGTTGTAATGAAAGACTTCATGCAGGACTCATGTCTTAGAACGCAAAATAAGGACAAAACGAATTTTATCAAAATGAAATGTCGAGTTTGTTTTACTTTCGTTGCATGTGCTCATCGCTGATGAGGGGTATTTTTTTGTGCGTTCCCTGAATGAGCCGTGAAAGGATAATTAAAACTTAACCTCAAGGTGAAAAGTTGAGGGGGACAAAATATACTCTGTCCCCCTCAGTCTGAAAATTGGGGGGGGACACGTCCCCCCCGTCCCCTTAGGTGGTTACGCCCATGGCTACTAATGCCTTTTCACTTTCTTTTCTACTCTGAGTGATATAGGTGGCACAGCAAGTGCTAGGCTTTTTAAAGGAGCTGTTTGGCCTTGGCAGGAGTTTGGTGCCCATCGTCCCCAGCAACTTGGTCTTGAGGACCTCCTGCTGTTTGGAGCGCACTCTGTAGAGGAGACTGAAGTGTGCAAGAAGTATATTCTACGACTGACGAAGGGTCTTCACACATGAGCGAGGGCACTGAACATGAATTTGACTGGCAGTGTTTAGCTCAAGCTTCTACAGGTGCTGATAAAGAGAGCTAGGCTACACCGGTACTGCTATCTCAGCTAATCTTGTTCATGAGCAGGGGTTCCAACTCTTTCCTGGATTTAAATCCCTTTAGTATTACGACAGATGGGCATAAAGGCTATGACATAAAGTTTACGAAAATGCATAAATTGACTCAATTTATGATAAAACTTTTAGGTTTTAGGAACATGGAAACATGTTTTCCTTTCTCTTGATAATATTCAATGTGCCCTTTTAGATAAGTAAATGGACCTGTAGAGGTACATGGAGGTTTATTCAAAAAACCGTCGTGAAGGAAACACGAATGTGATAAAATACAGTAGCTTGCCATGAAATTTTCTTTGTTAGTGGATGTGACGTCATCAAATCGATGTGCTTGTGAACGCCATTTTGGTCAGAGTGGTTGATGTTTTGGGAATATATATTAGAAAATATCCTATATTGTGTTCGCAGGATACAAAATTTCATTACACAGGAAAGTTATTTTTTTTCTTCTCATCGTTTGGAACGAGCCCAGGTTTGTAAATGTGAATTGCTGTGAATCTATTTGGCTTGTCAATATGAGTGCAAGTCGAATTCGAACTCAGGACTCCATGTGCTTCATAGAAGCTTTTATGCCGCATTTCTTTGACCATTTAAGAGAGACGTCTTTCATAAACCGTGTTTTTCAAGAATTTGGTCTGAATTGTGTGCCAAATAATTATTTGCCGTATTAGCTTACTTGAACTCCTTTGAAATTGATCCTACATGTCACTGTTAGTAAGGCCTAGGCTAGCCTAACCAAGTTTGTTTGATCGTGAAATCTATTCATTGCATTTTACTTGATTTCCCAACTTATTACGTCAATAGCTCTCCTTTATGAACAGTGAACTGTTGCCAAAAACTGTCCATGATGAGAACAAAACAGGATATTGTTTGAATGTTTGTGAGATATTAGGCTAGGTTTTAGGCAATATAAGCTACAGTAAAAGTTATGAAGGCTAGTGTTGTTTTTTGTTTAAGTATTTTCTGATTCAACCATTGCACCTTATGGTTTGAAAGTTGGGCTTTACGATGGTGCAATCAGATTTAAAAAAAAAATTCAATGAGTTTCGGCCAGTGTCCCGAACCAACCCGGTTGATGCTAAGCAACTAGGTGCCCCTATATTTGTTTCATTGCTACCACATTTCTGAGGGCGGAAAACTATTCACCAAGATCTTGGCGAGAAGTGTCACACTATCAAATGAGGTTCCACAGGTGGCAGCGCTCATAGGTGCCCACCCGCATTTTTGAGGGCGGCAAACTACTTGCCAAGATCTTGGCTAGAAGTGCCACACTATGAAATGAGGTTCCACAGGTCGCGGTGCTCATAGGCGCCCACCCGCATTTTCGAGGGCGGCAAACTACTCACCAAGATCTTGGCAAGAAGTGCCACACTATGAAATGAGGTATTTCTATACGTAGGAGCTATCTTGGAAGTTTAGAAAGAGTATTCACCTCATTTCACAGTGTGGCACTTCTCGCCAAGATCTTGGCGAGTAGTTTGCCGCCCTCGGAAATGCGGGTGGGCGCCCAGGAGCGCCGCGACCTGTGGAACCTCATTTCACAGTGTGGCACTTCTCGCCAAGATCTTGGCGAGTAGTTTGCCGCCCTCGGAAATGCGGAGTATTCACAGGAGTGTACCAAATGGTAATGTTGAATGAAGAGCCACTGTGTATTTCAGTATGGAATTCCACACTGATTTTTTTTTTAACTGCATCTGCAGTATTCAACAAATTCAAGCTGGTGAATTCACTCAGAGTGGCACAGACTTCCACAACCAACACTTACTTGATTAGGGTATGGCATATAAATAAATAAATAAAATAAAAATAATTTATTTTTCTCATCAGGTACTGTGGCCGACAAGATTAGGACACAGCGCCTGAGGTTTTCATGATTAAAGCTAACTTAAGAATAATACTAAACATTAGCATCAGAGAGTTATACATAATTATGGTCTGCTGAGAGTCACTGGCACAATGCCTACACATTGTGAATGAGATGATAAGAGAAATGTAGGCTACACAGAGTTAAAGCAGAATAGGTTTCTTGGGAGTTCAAAGTATTGTTTGTAAAATACAGTTGGCCAGAGAAAAGAGAATGGAGAAAAGGAATTTTAGATTTTTCTTTTGAGAGCATGAATGGTAGCGTACAGAAAACAGACTGCTAAGGCTGGGTGTAGCGAACTAATTAACACCAGTTAGCACGGTTAAAGGTAATTCAAAAGAGGGAGAAAAGTGGGATTTGAAATTTAGAAGATATAGGTCAGCTAGCCCTCTTCAAGAGTGAAAGAAACAAGGACATATATTCCAGGAAATAAAAATAAAGTCTAAAGACAACGCAGTTACACTTACAGTGCTCAATATGATATAATAAGAGAAGAGAGGAAATGTAAAACTAGACATACTATACAGCCTAACAAAAGAAATCGGAAAAAAGCGACAACAGTAGCCAGATTTTGTCTAAGATTTTCATTCGATCTTCGATTACCCAATTTGATTGCTAGCTCTACGCCCGAGCAGATGGTGTCTCCAATGGTTCTTCCCACGGGTGGAAGTAAGAGCCTGGCGGTGTAGGTCGGCCACCTTGATCAGCGGCCCTTGGGCACCTAGTGCCCCTCACTCACAACACAAGGCAGCACCTAGTTACTGTCCTACACTGACACTTACTTGTCTAGTACTGAGAGGCCTGTTGTAATCAGATTGCTTCAGTCAGAGTTACTCTGTTTTACTCTATTATAATATGGAGCTGAATGAGACAGGATTTCTCAAAGCGTAATCCCGAAGCAATCAAAACAAACCCAATGTAAGCACAGACATTTGTTTGTAATTATTGCTAGTAATCATGAAATAGCCTCTAAAAATTTTGTGATATGTCTCTGCAGATCATTCCATCATAAGAAATAGATGAATTACACCAATTGAAGGCTCAATAGACCAAATTCGTGAGAGCTCAAAACGTAAACAAACCAACAAGTGCAATCAAAATATCTAAACACTCAGCTAAATAAATGAATACTTGGTTTTATTTGTGGCGAATAATTCTGTCACACCCAAGCTCATCCACCCATATCACTAGATATTTGTAGTCTCTTGTTCACCCTATGTCCTGGCTCCCAAGCTGCCATACCCTATTTTCATCATCTGCTGCTGAGCTTACTACTAGTACTTTGCTCTTCTCAGCACTAAATTTAACATGGAAATCCCTACCATAACCACTCACAGTATCAAGTATCTGTTGCAATTCTCTACTTTCACTCAGAAGCACTGCATCATCAGCATACAAGAGTAAACACAGTTGCTGGTCATCACCAACATTCACTCCCAGTCCACTCCTCCTCAACCTAGCAGCCAATTCCTCGGTATATAGGCTGAACAAAGTTGGTGACCGCACACATCCCTGGCGCACACCCCTCATGCTTTCTACCCAGTCTGTCTCTATGTCCCCTTGCTTGTATTTTCCTCTCATATTCACATAGGTACATACTTTTGATAATATTCACTATCTTGGTGCTTAGTCCCACATGTCCTAGGACCCCACACAACAGCTCTCGATTGATTCTATCATATGCTTTCCCAATATCCAGAAAAGCCAAGTACACTCATTGACCCTCTTTCTTCATTCATCCAAAACCCAATTTTCCCCCTATATTTTAGTTAGGTAGTGATTGGACAGAATAGAAAATTGAGAGGCCAGCTCAGTAGTTTTGTTAAGAATGTTTCAAGGATTCCAAAACTGTCATTGTTTTTGTTGTAGCATGGAAACTCATTGAGTTCTGTTCCTTTGAAATTTAGAAAATATGCATAGGTATATCATTATACTGTATATACTTCCATTATCTCAAAAACTAAGACCTGAATCATAAAGAAATTGTGGGAGTAAAATATGTTTCTTTTTCAAAAATACATACAATATGTAAATTTCAGAACAATCGGTAGAAAATTAAGTATTTTGCCCCCCCATGCCTCCCTCACATAATGTAGCTACCAGGTGCAAAAGTTTTACCAAAATTTGTTTAATGTCCTCACTTTAATATCCCAAATGATGCAAAACATCATTGTAAATGTACAAAACACCTAACATCTTTAACTTCATATATGTTTATATTAGCAAAAATGATTTGGACATGTTTAATGTTTACATCAAATATCTAGGTACTAGTTGGACCTAGGAGTCGGGAGTCAAAAAATCTTGAGGACCAGGAGTCGGAGTCGGAAATTCTGGAGGGCCAGGAGTTGGAGTCGGACCTTGAACCCTCCGACTCTGCAACCCTGATTATAAATACGTAGAAAACATGAATTGAATTACAATGTTGATGGTTTAAAGTGTCCATGGATGGATGAGAAGTTCCTGTTGTTGGAACAACTTGTTGCTTGGTACAGATGTCAAAAGTTTTCATATTGGCTTCTGTAGATGTGGACTTAATGAGAATAAGTTTATTAATTTTTTTTTGTGATTTGTCATCACTGTGATGTTACATTTGCTGTCGGTTTCTTCAGCCAGTTATTGAAAGTTCATTTGTTTTATTTTGTAACTTGCTGTGCCTGTTACTAGGCTAGGCCCCTCGATAAAAAGTTCTTTTAAAGTCTTCAGTGATGGAATTGGGTGTGTGGAGTGATTGTGTCAACTGTTTAGTGTTTATAGTGTTCTATGATATAGGTGACAGTTGTGAAATGTATATAGTTACTTCATAGGAAGTAACTGTACGGTATAAGTCTGAAGCTATGACCAATAATATATGGTAGGTACTAGGTACTCAAAAAAAATTGTTTGTTAGTTGAGTTACTTATTGACAGGTACAAGAGCTTATAGCCTATTTATAAATTGAGGTTACTCTTTAGCCAAGAAGTTGGTGTGTGTATATATATGGATACATATATATAGATGGAGAGAGGTCATGAAGCTCTTGCCGGGTCATTAGGCCTAGCTTAATGAATATGAATCAAGCCGATCAAGATAATTCAAGCCGGTCAATCCTGGGCCCCAAATCTTAAATTACACCCTGGTGTATTTACCCTGAGATGGAAATACAATCATGACCCTCTTTTTCAGCTTGGGTGCTTCGTTCCTACCGTGCGTGAACATCTAAATGTTTGTGTGGTGGCAGCATGTCAGCTGTGCCAGGCTCCCAAGCCAAGGGGGAGAAAGCTACAAAGAAGTTTCAGTCACTGAACGTCAACACTTTATTTAAGGTATGTTAATCTAATTCCTAATAGCTACCTATAAAACTACTAGCTATATATATATAGATATATATCTGTGCATTCTTCAACTGTTACTTGTAACTTTTTTGTTAGCTAGCTACACTAGAGTAACATATCTAGTACCTGTCCACCATGTTAGTAGCTGTCCACTTGGCACTAAAAAACTTCTCTGTAAAAACTAGCACTGCATGAAAGCCATACATAGGCTTGAGCTATAGGCTAAGTAGTGCCACATCATCCCTGAAAATGGGGGGTGTAAAGTTGTAAACCACCACCAATTTTTTTTTTTTTTTCGCCCAACATTTTCAGGGATGATGCTGCACTACTTAGCCTAGAGTTTAAGCCTGTGTACGGTTTCTAGCACTGCTAATTTTCATTCAGTAAGTCATTTAGCACTAAGTGGATGGGTAGATACAAGACATGTTACCCTATGCAGTTCCTAATGATTTTAATCCCCACATGAATTGTAACATATTTAATGCAAATGATTATGGCAGTAGCTTTGGTATTCACTTGAAACCAGGTACTAGGGTACTGAGTAAAAGAACCGCACATTCAGGGAGGTAGCTGCACAAAAAAAAAAAAAATGGGAAACCCTGGGGGAGAATCTGAAGGTCCTTTTGGCCGTAAGGCCAGTAGGAGAGCAAGCAGTTACACATTTTTTTTTAGTGCATGGAGTGACTCATTAAAACATGCAGTACAAATTAAATACGCAAGTGAGTGAAAGCAGAGAGAGTACTTACTGTCATCAAAGAGAGTGTGATGATTAACAACTGTCTTGAACGGAGACGATTTGGCCACGCCAACGAGGTGACATCGCAGGTGCTATCCGACAGGGGAGGTCTGCCTTCACTCACCACTGCAAAAGTCATTGCAACATTCCCCCTATTTTGAGGACACTTGGCCTACAGGATAAAGACCTGTACTTTGTGTGGTGCACTCAGATTTGCAAATTTCCCAATAGTTTGTAGGGGGACGGGAGTACGGTTATTCACTCCACATTACTGAGTGCGGGGGGCCCACCCTACTTGCCGCTACGGCCCACCCCACTTGACGCTGCGGCCCACCCCACTTGACGCTAGCATTTGCCAGAGAAAACAATTTCTTAGCGGTAAAACTGTCCTGTAGCAGAAAGAGTTTGTTTGTGTGCAGGTATGTCATCATCAATAGGAGCTAATCTTGAACCTGTGTAGGTACTCTTTTAGGGGTAAATTAGTTATTAATACATTGCAACAGATTTTCTGTTCTGGTTATGGAGACTCCCATATTCTCTATATTCTATTATCTATGTATAATCTGAGTTTATCCAGTCTTGGGCACTGAGTATTTGTGACTCACTCTGATTTTGAATATTGCAGGGTAAATCTATTGAAATAAATCAGAAGACTGTGATCCAGAAGCATGGCTTGCAAAGTTTGGGCAAAGTTGCGTCAGCACGGCGCATTCCTCCTCCTGCTCTGCTGCCCAGCCTGAAGGCAGAGAACTCCGGTAACGATCCTACTGTGAACCTTGTACCTTCAGGCGGACAAGGATGGGGCACGCAGGGTACAAATTCCTCTTCCCCGGAAAACAATTCCAGCCAACCTACTACACCACAACCACAATCTACCACTCAGACATCACAACAGGGACCACCACAGTCTCAACCACCCACCTCTGTCAACACAAATTCAGCAGTGCTTCCCACAACCAGTGCTGCTGCTCCGAGCTCTGCCTCAACTACCCCTCTGACACCTCCTGTCAAGGTTTGTGTTCTCCCGCCCTTTTTGGTCCATTCCTGTTCTTGATAATCTTTAACCTACCTTGTGTTTCGATCGGCGTGGCCCCTCAGGAGTATATGGGATGTTCCTGTGATTGGGTTAAAATTTAGTGACATTGGTACACTTCGCTTATCTGATGTATTAGAGTTGCAACACCTGGTGAATCAGTAGGTTACCCTAACTTTTGTTGAGTCTTGGGGGCATCTTTGTTTCGCACTTTCTTTCCTTTAATTTTCATTCACTTACCAATGACATGTTCTGTTCTTTCTTGACTTGCTGTATATTACCGATATACCTATAAGTTATCCAGTGTGGTAGCAGTTTAACACTCTCGAGCTTGTGTTCTACATTACAGTGACATTCACTGTGTCACTTCCATTTCCCCTCTGGAAGCAGGCACTGCATTGTCGGAGGGGAAGGGGGCCTTAGATGGACTTATTATATAAACCTCTGATAGCGTGGCCACAGAAGTGCCAGCAAGCTTTGTAGCTACTAGCTACTGTATAGTACCACTATTTTCGGGTTTTGATATCAGCTTAATGGCTGGTTACGAGTGTGGCTAGCTGGTTATGACTCTTGGTTTTCTAGAAGTTGCTGGAAGTGATGCTGTAGTTGAACTAATGATGTTCCTAATTATGGTTTTCCATGAGTTTTCCAGTAGCCTATCCATTTTCAAACAATGGATAGTGACATGAGCCTTGTTGGTATGGGCTATTAGCTGTGGGTTGGGCTAAGTAGCATATCCCGTCTATTATTTTAGCTATTAGATAGTAGCTACTCGTAGAGACTCCTCTAGTCAAATTTTTCAATCAGTTGATCTTCCATTCCTGTCATTATCCACCTGTGCGTTTTTTTTTCTTCAGCCGCATTTTTTCTTTCAGTTATTTTGCTGCCAGATTTTCATAGTCTTGAGTCTTCTTTGATATTTAATTATTTAATGAGGCTCTTGGGAATTGACTCAATTTTAATGTCAATGTAGCTACTGCAGGTATGATTCCCCACGCTTCGGGGAATTTGACAGGCTGACGTTTATTTTCTTGGTGTAGCTTGACTGTCAAACATGAAAAATTTGGGATGTTGTTTACAGGGTGGCAATTTTACTTCCTCAAACTTCATTGGCCGTCAATCATAATTTTTTTTTATTAAATACAGTACGAAGTCATGCATGCATGTCTAACACATCTTTTGGTGCAAAATCAGTGTGTACCATGAGTCAGAACAGTTAAGGAATTCCATCACAAATTTTTGCCAACATTTTTGAGGAGTGGGTAGCTACATTAGTGTATACAGTATAACTACTGTATATCTATATGCATACCTACCAAATTGTTTTAATTACAGTGTGTTTACATAATTGTGCTGTATATAGCTACTATGGAATTTTATTTTGTCATAACACATAATTTTCCGTGGTAAAGGTATCTTTCCTACATATGTCCCTTCTTTTTCCTCTCTTAGAAGAGCTTAGTACTTATTTAGGGAGGCTTAAATCTTCTTATAGGCTATTACCTAATACCTAATCTTTCCTACAGATATTCGACCCCAGCATAATCCATCAGCCTTCTCCCTTCCTGCCACAGCCATCCGCTGCCGCAAACGCTGCAGGTCTGTTCTTGTGACTTGGCTAGTATAAAATTTTATCTTATAGCTAGTTAATGCAAATATATTGTGCTGCTGACCGACTACTAGGCCCATTCCTCGCGAGAAAATGGAGCCTAGGTTTGGGCCACAACTGAGCTGCTAAGGCTAAGGCTAAGGATTTAGCTGCTGTGTTTTATTTTTGTGCTGGTGCAGGTCGTTCAGCCTTAATGCGCTTATTTATTCTTGAAAACGAAATAAATTCTTCACCTTTAGTTTATTTGTGTCTGATATTTTTTCCTTGTATATTTAATGCATTTAGCTGACCGACTTTCTGGGATCAAGGTAACTACACACTAGGGTGGAGTGTTTTTCAACTTTTTTGATTCTTCATAGTGGCTAGTTTGGAAAAGTTGCCAAATGAGAGAACAAAAATTGTTTTGAAAGCATTATTTCCTAGACCTATACCTTCTACCACTCCAAGACCCTTGAAGTTGGAAAAAAGTGCTCTTGTGGGCGATTGTTTTTATTCACTAAACAGTAGTTATTCATCAGAGAAAAGCGGAGACAAAGTTTTAGGCAGTTGGCGCACAATGCTAAGTGGGTAGAACAGGGGGATGCAGGGGATCAGGCCTTTCATTAAAATCTGTCTGTTAGTTTCAATATCTAGCGTCAAATGGTATTTTCCACAGCACTGATGCTATCTACATGAAAGTAGAGACTACAGCAGTATCTGCTTCTGTTACATCCATGTAATTCACAGGCCGAATTAATGAGAGGTCTGGCCCCCTTCATCCCCCTGTTCTACCCACTTAGCATTGCGCTGGCTGCCTAAAACTTTGCCTGCATGTTTCTCTGATGTATAACTACTATTTAGTGTATTAAATGAAGAAAAACTGAAACATAGCTACATTTTTTTCCGCCCACAAGAGCACTTTTTTCCAACTTCAAGGGTCTTGGGGCGGTAGAAGATATCCGTCTAGGTAAAAACGCCTCTAACACAATTTTTATTTCCCCATTTGGCAACATTTCCGAACTCGCCACTATGGAGCATCACAGAAGTTGAAAAACGCTCCACCCTACTACACACGTTGCTGCAAACTTGACAAGACTTGCACAGTATTAGACTTACAGAGTCACTTGAGATATGATTGAATTTGAATCCTGTAAACACGCGCAAGTCTAACTTGAGCGAGTGAAAAGTAGCGTGGGTAGCGAGGATGTTGCTCACTTGTCAACAATCCAGGGTTGCCAGTTGAGCTTTTTCTGATCAATTTTTCTCATATTGGGTTTTTTAGAACTACCATTGAGTTTGAAAGAAAAAAGATTAACTTTTGTCTTATTTTTTGCTTCTTCTCATTTGACTACAAACACATACCTAGTTAGTCGAATGTGAAGGTAAATAATGGCCATCATATTTCACTGTGGCATTAGCTAGGTATTTATTTCTAACAATTCATAAATTTGTTTAATTCATATGAGGTGAATATTAAATATATGTCAAACGACACTGAAAAATAGGTAGTGCCCATGCACTTTGATCTTGTATGTTGGAACACCTTCGTGCATGCGTTCCTTTACATCTTACACTGTATAGGTGTCTCTTCCTTTTCTCCTCTTAGAACATGATACTTTTGGTGGATTAGGGAGGCTTCAACTAACCTATGTAATGATATAAAACAAATCAATGAATTTGTCTATTGGAAAGTTGAGAGTTTTGTAGTAATGCAGAACACACTTACTAAGCACTACCGTCTTGCTATTTTTACTCAGCCGTAAGTCAACACTTGTATGGCGAGTTTTGAATATGAAGTATGGTATCATAATTATTTTCTTACTGAAATGCAACCTGAATGTCTGAAGTCATCTATAGTAGCTTGCTGAGTGGCTAGATCGCATAGTTTCATCTGTCCTTTGTATTAATAAGTGCTGAGACTAGGACAGGAATGAGCCTTCAAGGGAAGTTGTTTAGAGCCTACTGGAAGTTCAACTTCCACTAGCCTCTTGCCCCCGTGGGCGGGTGGCTCTCACCCACTTTAGCCTGTCTGGGGTCAACCAACCGGTGTCTAGGAGTCAGAGACCTTAAA
>LQNS02278161.1:12062494-12074752 GCA_001587735.2 Parhyale hawaiensis
GGCTTGCCAACCGCCCCGTCCATTTGCTTTTACTCCCCCTTTTCTGTACTGTGATGGTGCCTTCCTACTGCATAGGCTAGCTCTGCTTTATACCAGTAAATATGCTTGCATACATTTGACATAATAGTAAGATTATTCCCTGAAACATTGGTAGTCTGATGAAACCCATTATTTTCATCACCTATGTGATAACACTTGATATTTTTCAGACTTGAGTCTGAGTTCAATGTTTTATTTAAATCCTTAAACCAGGGGCTGTAGAGCTCAATTCAGTGACTTCCCATGTAAATGCCTTGGTACTTAGTATGGTAGCGTCTTCCGGGGCGGAGATGGCGAGCGACATGTCGAGGCGGAGATGGCAAACCACCAAAAAGCAGCAAAAAATAACATCGACACAGCTGAGCAAAATACCATATGGAAGCCATAATGTTGTCCAATAACCAACTAAGTATCATAACTCAAGCATGTTTCTAAGTATTTTAAACAATTTTTAATCAAGACCTATGAAAAAACCCTCTACTAAAATTCATTTTCTTGGATCCTTGTTTTTTCAATTTGTGATTACTCAAATTCTAATGATGCTTGAATAGCAAAACTTAGGGTGTTGGTAGCTGGTGTATGTGTGTTAATTTTCTGTGTATCTTGACTCTTTACCCCACTCCATGTATGTACGGGAGCACAAATATTGTTTGCCATCTCCACCTCAGGATGTGATCGTATTATGGGGTGGAAATGGCCAAGGTTGAGGCTCTGTATTCCTGCTTATTGCCTTGGCAGAACATAATATTTTGATGTATATAATGTTCTTTATTCCAAATAACCCTGTAGAGATGCATGTTATTATGTTTTGTCTATTTCTTATTACCTGAAAGACGATTTACTTCTCTTATGAGAGCGCACCATTGTGGCTAGTTAGGTACAACTCTCGTTCGAAAAGTTGTCTGAAACATATGAAACATTAATAACTTGCATCTTAACAAGGTTATGTGTAACAATGTTTTGTAAATAAAATATGGTGTTCTGCATGTGCAATAAGCATGAATAAAGAGCCTTTACGTTAGTCATTTCGACCCTGTGTTACGATCACAACCTAGGGCTGTAATAGCAAACAATGTTTATCCTACCATTTATACATGAATTGGGGTTAAGAGTCAAGATACACAGGAGATAAACATGCATTTACCAGCTACCAATACTCCAATTTTCACTTTTCTAGCGTCATTGTAAACAGGTTTTCAGGAAAAGAAATTTCTGTAGGGTGTTTTTGTTTCATAGGGTCGCAATCAAATTTTTTTAAAAATACATGTACTTCATATTCACGCTATAGTTTTGAAACTTAATTCGTTAGTAGACTACATTAGAGGCTTCCATATGGTATGTAGCTCAGCTTTGTCTATGCCTTATTTCCTGCTTTTTGGCAGTGTGCCACTTCCGCCCCAATTCGCAGGGATCCAAAATCTTTTTTTTTTTGTATGCAAGTACTAAACTATACAAGATAGAATGTTCATTTTCATAGGGCAGTTAGGTGCACATTAGGGATGTATTCATGTGATGTTGCAGCCAAATTTTACCATATTTGAGCTAGGATGAATTGAAGATATTTCGCAATCTCTTGCCCGTAGCACGCTATTGATTGGTCTTTGGAGAAAGCATCTCGTAGCAACATGAGCTGCCTACAGTTATGCAATAACTGAAGGGAAGCAGGCATTTGTGATGGGTGTTTCTCTGTGTAGGCCCAATTTCCTGTTAGTATTGGATTGTGGACTTCGGATGAAACTAGCGTATGTCGGTTGTGCATGTCCCCTCTGGGGTATAAGTTGGGCCTTGTGGTTGGGTTCATTGGTTGACCCATCTTAAGGTAGGTATGGTAAGCAGTGACCCCATCCCCATGGGAAACCTGTATGTTACTTTGGCCATAAGCTAATCCTTTGGTATATCTTTCCTTGCTGTCCACTCGGCTTCTGCCAGTTTTGTATTCCTTTTGTGATGATGCTTTCCTCTAATCGTCTTTCCAGACTTGCTATACCCTTGTGTTAGGTTGTGGAACATCCTTGTGCATAGGTTTCTGTTTTTATCTTGTTAAACTATTTCTTTTCCTGTGCCTCTCTTAGAATATGAGTTGTGATGGTTTAGGAAGGCTTAAACTAGCCTATATCTTAATGTATATTTTTGTCAGTTTCAATTTGATGCCAAATCGAAGTTCCAAATTGTGAAGCTTGCTCCTAATGCCTCCTATGGGGTAATCACTAAGAAGATTGAAACTTTCATTTAAACTTTTACTTTTCATTTTTGACATTGCACACTTTCATTCTGATAAGCATTAGAAAATTTTAACTTTGACACTTCAATATTGCTGTACAACTCAGCATACCACTGTGTCTTGTTTGATATGGTTCTCAACATATTGAGTCCAATTCTGAGACCTGTGATGCGCAATCATTGATCTGCTCATGATGCAGCTCATCATGATCCTTTAGACCACTAATATCATGCTGAATATTTGTTACTTAAACATTCAAAAGGGAAAATTAGGACATCAAAACATGTCACTATCATAATCTTCCCCTGTATTTCATTGTCTCAAAGGGCAGATTTCTATGTCGGAATAAATATGATGTATAAGCTAATAAAAATTTATTTTGTGAACTGTGCAATGGTGGCTATGGTGCACATTGCGATTGTGTAAATATAACAGGTGTAGTAATATGGTAATGTTTGCATGATGTACTTTCCATTAAATTTTACAATAAAAAATTTGATAGCTATTTGTAATTTCTTGCTGAAAAGTAAACCAAATTGAGTAAATAGCTAGTTTATACACTGAGTTCATTAAATTAGGGTCTTTTCCTCAAATTTTTGTGAACTTTAATTTAATCAATATATGGTAATTTATGTATAGATCTGTAGGCTGTTTAAATCATAGTTTCCATCTTGTTAGGTTAAGCTGAGCTCCTGATTCATTTTTTGGAAGTAGCTAGTAGGGATTGTTTCATGCATTCAGATTCCACATCTTTGGCCAATCTTGATTTTGAGATGATGTTGAGCATTAACCCTTTAGTGCCTCAATAGACCATCACTTTTTGTAGGAATAACACTACATGTAATGTCATCATATGTGTACTGTAGGCACTAAAGGGTTAAAAGAAAAGTGGATCATATTCTGTGAAGAGAAGTCGCAAATTCATGTCACTTGTTACGTTGAGCTTAAATTTTTGTGATAGCATATGTCATCTCTATTGCTTGAAGTGCCAGTGACACTGCCTGCCTTTTTGCAGAGAAGTAAGTTGTACCATAGGATGGGGCATTTGAGATATAGCGTGGGGTAATTGAGATCAATGATTATTGTGGCCTTGTTAGAGTAGTTTCACAATCTATTGGCTTGTGGTAGGTATCTGCCAGGATTTGACATTTAAAAAATATGTTCTGATTTGTGTAAGTACTCTAACAAGGCCACAATAATCATTGATCTCAATTACCCCCACTATATCTCAATTGCCCCACATGATCTCAACTACCCCATCCTACGGTAGCTACTTAGAATAGGTCTCAAGGTTTTGACCTATTGACATTTTATTTCTATTTCAGGTTGAAATTTCACCCAGTCTTGGACTTCACTGATCCACATCATATGCTAGAGGGCTTGTGAAGCTACTGCCAGGTCACCTGCCTCTTCTGAAGATACTGAAGCTTAATTTTGTGCATTCAGCACCAAGAGATTAGATTGATTAAGGTGAGAAATTATTGAGCCCACCAGACAGAAAATAGTCGCTCCTTGGAGAACCCGTTGTAGAATGCTTCAGGTTTGGCATAGGGATTCTGTATAGATGAAATGGAGATTCAACTAACTGCTTGGATGTAGCTACCTGGTAAAGTTTGAAGTGCAGTGTGTGTTCAGTGCAGTCTGTTTCATGAAATAGGCCTTGACATGTTGAAGGTTTGATTCAAGGCTCGAATATCACTGATAAACTTTGGTGTTTCCACAACAATTTTATTCAGTGAGTAAGAGCAAAGTTGTGTAGCTGGCATTTGAGTTAAAGTTTGTGCAATTGTGGCTGGATTTGTTATTCCCATAGATTTGCTAAAGAATTTTGCGTGGTCAACTTCTTCAACTAGAGGCATGCTAGGTAGCTAGGTTCATCAGAAATTCAGTGGGTGTCCTTTTCCTCTGTCATATTCTGAACACATGTTGCCATCTCAATTCGAGGCAATGCACATCCAAACCTTGGTGGTACTGAAAGAGCTTCCACAAAAATATTTGATGAAATTTTGTGGTCAATTTATGATTTGACTGTGCACAGATTGACATTCACTTCCTTTATAATATTGTAGAGGCTCTTTCATACCAGTTAACTCGATAGTTGAAGTGGGAGTGATGTTGCACGTTGTTTAGGTAGCTATATTCTTTTAGGATTGACTAAATTTTTGTCTGGTGTTGCTGGCATAGGTACCATAATAAAGCCTATTGTTGAAAAGCGTGCTCCTTATTTGCCGAATTCCAGCATAAACAACTGGGATCTTGGTTCCACCTGGACATTGCTGCACATTAATGCCACTGCTGCCTGCTGATGCCACCTTGTGAGAACAGTCTCCAGAGTGTAGGCCAATCAGGGCCTCCTCGCGATTGTTCTATAGCTATAGGCTAGTCTTTTTTCCAATTTTCAAGTTTGGTTCATATGCAGCCGTGGAAACCAGCTGCCGTCTCGCCATACATTATAGCTACCTACTTCTAGTAACCCAACCCACAACCAGTACTGCTCCTATTGAAATCACACTGGCTTTCTCGAAATTTGAGTGTTTTCTATAAAGGAATCTACCAATCTAGTCTGAGGAAAGCAAATGGTGGATATTATTGATATATAGCTACTGGGTTGGGATAGGGCTAACGTCTTGCATGAGTTATTGATATTGCTCTTCTCTTGCTTACTAAACAGCTCCTGCACTTAATGTGCCCATAAGTAACTCACCGTGGCGTAGTTGAATTTAGCTAATTTTTATATTTTGTAGTACCATTACTAATAAGTCGAATACTCGACTTCATTGGCTGCACTGACTTTTTTCAATATCCGGATGTTTCTGAAAGGCTGAGAGTTCATTAATTACAACGTTGCTCGTCATACTGTACTTTTGGGCATACTTTGTGCAGGTTCTGTTGTAGGTTTTTGTTTGCTGATGTGCAAACAGAATTTCATCTGTTTATGTGGTGTATGCATTCCACATACTCGACGAAAAATTAACACTAATTTAGCCTAGTAGCTAATAACTTCCTCCTATTTTGATAGTTTTTCTAATGATTTACCCAGGCAGAAATACCCTTTTTCCTGGGAACTGATTTAATTACGCTCATGAACTGCACTGATTCGATCGTTACTGAAGTGATAGCATGCCCTGCTGTCCGCATTAGGTGCAAATACATGTATTAAAACTGAAGACATACCGAGCTATGTATGACAGTCTTTGACCCAAGAGTTCTGTTTCAAATATATGGGGTACTGGTGAGTGTGATTCTAGCTAATTCACTTGCTCGTTTTCACACATGCAGGTAGACCGGTCATACCTTTTGTAAGCTGACGAGGAGCGATTCCTGCTTGACATATTTCGATTTTTTGTGTAGCAGATGCATGGCGCGTGTCGGATGCTCGACTGTTTGGCCTCTGGTGCTTTCTGTTGCATTTTTAAAAGATCTAGGGGTTCTTTCCTATTAGCAATTTATGGTTTCTAGAGTTGTAGAAGTTTCAAGACGCAGTTACATGTGAAGTGGCTCTTGAACATTTCATAATTTGTGAAAACCGTAACAAGAGTGGTAGAAAGCCTGGTTATTAAGGTCAAATATAGTCATAGATCAGCTTCCAGGGTGGAAAATTACACTCCAGAATTAAGAAAAAGCTTTGCACAACTTCGTGCGTGAAATTACCGTGCGGTGTAGTTCCTTATTGTTTATCATGTGCAGGGAGTTCCATTGACTTTCCATGAAACTGAAACTAATGCATTCTTATGAACAGGATTAAAAGCCTAACAGTATTACCTGCTCCTGTTTAATCTTTCCGTAGTGTGACCCTGGGTAGCTAATCCACCACGGTGATGTACACAATTAAGTTCCATAAAGTGTTTACTCCGTGGCGTTATGGTTCAATTTTTTACGAGGAGCTAAAGAATGCATTTGTCCTATGAGATCATCTTTGCAGCCACAGTGCTTACGCATTACCTACCTCTTGTGCAACTTGTGTTGTCTAGTGAAACTTCACTTGAAGTTATTATGACAGTACGTTTATTAGCTATACCTATATTTGTGTATGGTTTTGTTGATGAATGTTTGACCGGTTTGTAGTTTGAAGGTTTTGGTGAATTAAATTTAGTTTCTAGATATTTAAGCGAGATTGTAGTCTCGTTATGCTGTTACAGAGCTCTTGGGTCATCGCCTTACTGTCTAGTTCAAGTGGCAGAGAGTCAGTGCAGTAAGTATAGAGTGTGACAATTAAGGCCAGTTCTGTGAACTCAACTCTTACCATTCGAGAAAGTGCACTTTTTGTGTGCTTTCTTCCCAAGGAAACAAACCCCTCGCGATGTCTTGATTATTACGACAAAAATGGTACACTTGCTTGTACATTTTCATACTGCCGGAATGGTGGTTCTGTGAGAGCCAAATCTGGGTAGCTGTGCATATGTTGGAACACAGACATTAGTGTGCAGTTAGATAAGATAGGCGGCAGTAGACGAACCAACAGGCCCATTCTCAAAGAGACACCGAAACTTGCGCCCCGGCCTTCTAAGAGCTATTGCCATTAAGTGAGTAGGATGTAAACGACTGGGGGAAAGAGAAGAAAAAAAAAAACGAGGAGGGAGAAGAGTCTCAGCAAAAGAGACGATCACAAAAACGTGAAATTATGATCAATAGCCGCTGATACGCGGAGTTAAAGATGTCAGACAGTGTAGTTGGAGCGGAAGAGAGAAAAAAAAAACGGATTTAGGAAGCCCCTGAGGCTTTAGCCGTTAAGAGTGTGCGACTCCTGGAGGAGGAATCCTTAGCTGTGGGGGAGTTCAGGAGTTCTACTTCGTTAATTACCGCCGCGACTATGAAGGAAGTTTTGTAAAGTTCATAGTTTCTGATGAAGCGATAGGTCTGCCGTAGGTATATATGCGTCTGTCTTAGACCTTCTGTTGGTTGGCGGTTTAGATCAAGATCTTTGCCGATTAAAAAAGAAGAAAAAAACTTTATCCAGTAGAAAATATACTCCGGATAAATAGCAAAAGTGCCTTAGTTCAAATGAGTCCAAAATATCAGCTTTGCAGTTCTTGTCTTTTAGCGTTAGCTTTCCGTACAAAAATACAATGCCCCATTGGGTGAAAGGAAAAATATTGTCTACATAATGACAGGTCACCGAAAATCTCATTTTTGATAAGTTTTTACTAAAGGTTCAACATCGAATTTTGATAATTGAGGTCATATATAGGAAAATAAGCACATCCTAAAACATTTTTCACGAATAAAATTTTTGGGGCGGACTCGTCATTTTTGAGATATTTGAATTCGAAGTTCCCATTGTTTTTCTATGGGGAAAGTTAACCAGCGACTCCCCAAAACAATCTAGCCTAACCTAACCTTACGTAACTCTACCTTACCCAACCTAAAGGTTGGGTTTCTTGTGGTCGCCGGTTATTTCAATGTCAAATATCTCAAAAATAGTCAGCTCCTAAAATGTTACTCGTGTAAAATGTCTAAAATGTGCTTATTTACTTATACATGACGTCAAAATATTGAAATTCGTTCTTTTGCACCTTTTGTAAAATTATACCGTATTTTTTTACACAATTTTTTTTTTTTTTGCATAAAATAACACGTAGTACAGTGAGTTTCCCAGTGATGGGAAATTTCATTGTGTGCAGTTACCAATGAGCTACAGGCATCGAAAGCGGGTAGGGTAGGAGGCCCACGGGGGAACCAAAGCGTGCTATCGTTCTCTGGCACACCAAACCCCCCCCCCACACACACACACACACACACACTCATCATAACTGATCACAATGTTTATTAGTGAACACGCTCCACTGTTTATTGAATAATTATTATATATAAATCATTTATTAGCTACTACAGTTGAAACTCCACAGAAAAAGATTTGATTATACGGCAAAGAGTAATGAATGTACTTCAGTACTGCTCAACACACCAAGTTCACCACCATCACTACAGCAGCTGCTAATAGGCTAGCCAGTCCCACTGCTCACTCAGTACTGGCCCTGGCTTGGTGGAGGAAGGACTATCGTTGTTGCTATGCCGCGTCGTTCCAAAGCTTTGCATCACCTTGCTGTTAACCAGCAAGGATGATCAGGATGATATTCCTGCTCCTGAGCAGGTCAGCCGGCTGTTCAAGGGGATGAGCGTTGTCAGGGTAATTTAGGGCCACAGGAGACTGGTGTGCAACGCAGGATGAGCCTTCTCGCGGCAAAGGAGGGAGCGAGGACCGCGGGGGAGGATGCTGAGGACAGCTGTTGCCACCGTCGTCGCCTCCCATTGTTACTGAGTCAAGAGGCCGTTTCTTTGCTTGCTGCAGTGGGGTTTGCCTGGCTGCTTGCCCCACTGCTCTTCTACCTCCTGGAGATACTGCTGCATAACTTACAGTGGATGCTGTTCGTTGTGATCATTGTGGGAGTTTTTGCTACAGGGAACTGCAGAATGGTAGCATCAGCTGGTGATGATGAGAAAGTAAGTCTTCTGTTGCTTTTGTATGTGACTCACTGCAGAATGGAACTCGCTACGCTGGACACTGCACGTCTGCCGAGAACCTGAACCTGGCTCTACTTTTTCGGTGGTTTTATTTGGAGACCTGCAAGTTCTTGTACTCGGAAATCAAGAACTTCTGGACTTTTCACCGCCAGCAAATTGCAACAAAATCGGACGGCTGATCATAGTGGCTAGTACCGCAGCAGCTAACAACGGCTCATTCGTCTGTAGCAGTTAGCTATGTTGGTACGCAGATGACACGTAGTCATCAGTTCCGTGTTGATGTAGGCTTCGTCTTTGAGGCTAAGACTGGGGTTGTCCTGGATTTTTAGGTTATTTCTAACTTCTGCCAGGCATGCTAGAAGTTATCGCCAGCTCCTTTTGAGGCGTGGAAGGCAAGTCAGGTGAGATAGACCGAAGCCGCTGTCTGGCGTTGGAACATCCGCGACTCTAGACTACCGTTCCATGGCCTTCATCAGTGACTGGAGATTCGTCTGCATTCAATAGTGTAACACGGCTGAATGGAGGTGCGGGTCCTAACCCTGGTGAAGAGGTCATGAATGACTGCCTCAATCACGTGGCCAAGCTACTTGGGAGACGTCTCATGGCATTCAAAGATGATGCCGAGGAGGCCATCACGATCAAGACAGTGCTGAGGAGCAGGCATGAGTCGCTTCACTCAAAAAATCCGACAGTTTCTGAAGTATGGAGGCCCTAACGAGTTCACCGGGTGAAATTGGCTTGTGCTTCGACAGCTTTGGAGCCTAACCTTGGTTCATTACCTGCTGTGTGGGTATTCTTGCTCACGGATCCTCGGCAGGTAAAAAGGAAGATGCAACTCCTGGAAGTAGACTCCAACCAGGAAGAGAGTAAGAACTGATGCTGAAGCCGGCCCCCACTGGCTATCCTCGTGGGTTTCTAATTATCCTGACAACTCGCATGCCCTAAGAACATCGGTCACTAAATGTCATTTATTTCCAGTTAATTATGCAATAACACTTGTATGCCCTTTTGAGTGCGATAGCTATAAGCTATTACTGAAAATTTGATGTAAGCATCAAAAATGGAAAAATTCCTTATGGCTCTCCTCAAAAGTGCAATTTTGCAACTTGACAGTTCTCCTCCTCCCAATCCATGAAAGCTAGAAAAAAATATGACAAAGGCCAACTTATTTTGCCTGAAAATACCCAAATAACCATGGAAACACCCGGTAGGGGGGGGGGGGGAAGGCACTAAAAGTTTTCAAAAATAGAATTTTTACCATTTGGTTTTCCAAGTTCTAAAATTCACGAAATTATATTTTAGTCAAACTTAAGTCTACAGGATTGTAAATCAGGGTCTAAACTACTTAGAGATCAAAATTATTTGGAGTTCAAACTACGTAAACCGACGGAGATGCTTTTACCATACACCCTCTAATAATTTCAATTATCTGTCTGTAGCTCTCGATGTGAGATACCGAAATTTTGCAAGATATTAACCCTTATTCTTAGACGATTTTACATAAGTGAAGTTTTAGGGTTCCACGACAAATAATGAGAAATGCCCACACATACCCCCTAACATACCCCTAATGATGCCGGATTCCTTCAGGTATCAATCTGGATTCAGCATTTGTATTGCTCATCCCAAAATTTAATGATGTCTTAGCTCTGGATTAGCTATGTAGCTACTACAGTATAGTCTTCACAAGATCTTTACGCCTGCACTATAAAACAAGATCACACAGCTCTCATGACATATACACTGAGTCCTCCGCCCCAAACAGAGACCCACAGCGTTAGAATTCACGCCATACCGTCGTCAGTACAGCCTTGCTTACACAATTCTACCTTGAGCCCTAACAAATGAGATGTTTAATATCGTGGCATTCTTAGGGCTCTGTGAGGAAGTCTGATGGTGTTTGGTATGATGGAAATCTGTGTTGCTCTTGAAAGAAGTTTATTGCGTTTATATAAAAGAAATAACGTTGTGCAGTAGCAAGTTTGGAAGTCCCCGGACAAGCTTTCTACTGCTGTTTATCGCTGTTTGGTTGTTTCGGTGAACTTCTTTCAATTAAGTAATGCCAGTTTCTATCAAGCAAAAACTTTCAACGTATTGACAATTCACACAGTGTATTTCTGTAACATATGCATGCTAGAGGACGCATATGCCAAACTTATGCTATATTTGAGGAATACGTTTTACTCAATGGACTTTGTTCATTCTGTGATTAGCTCGATTGAAGAAGAAAATATATAGTCCATCCTCTTCTATTCAATTAATGCACCAGAGTTGTCTAGTAAGGCTTTAACATATTATATAATACCTAATGCACGTACTGTAAGTATATGAGCAGTTAATCACATTTTCACACTTAACCGAATCACGCAAAGTTCAAATTTTGAAATTATTTTCGCTGAAAGTGGCGCTATAACCCGACAAACAAATAGGGTCGCGCTGAAGCTAACTCCGTAAATTAGCTTCTGGGCGGCGACGTGGCGGCCCCAAATGTTTGGGAATGAGCACACACCATAACCACTTGAATTCCTGGCAGTTATTGATGTTACATTAACTCGTTAGAAAAAACGCAGAGGCTGCTTCCTTAAGTTGAAAACTGGCCTTTGGTGTCTAAAATCAAGGTGAAGAATTTAGCCCTTTTCAAGCAATAATCTAGTTTCTTTAGGAATGACACTATTTGAAACGTTCATAAACAACTGCATGGTGCAACAGATTAAATCGTTCAAGTTTCCCTACCGCAGAGTAGGGTAGTTAACGAGGTTGCTTTTCGGTCTTGTGAAGATTGTCTGAGAGCTCAGTGCTCTACTCTAGTAACACTCATGTTGTGGAGTTATACATTTACACTGAAATTCGCCGAGTATCCGAGATTACAAATTCAGCCCTCGGATTACCTATCCGGGGAAACGAGGAAAAGGTTTTTCCGAGCTAATGCACATGTACAATACCCTAAAAAAAAAAAACAGATCAACCTCTACCAACACGGGGTTACTGCGCGTGTCAATTTGGCAGTCGCTGGAATTACTCGTGCAGAGTAACCATCCTAAAACTCCTGTTTCAGTGAAAGTATCCATTTAACAGTGGCCTGGATGTTTGGCTGAGATCTGTTCAAGTGGAGCCTCTTCTGCACGAGACTGTCGGCGGCATGACAAGGGTCTCCTTTGCAATGTTACCGTTTCAAATAGTTTGCTCTTGTGTCAATTGATCCGTATGACAAGCAGCGTTTAGTATTCGGCACGAGGAGCTTCACGAGTTTTACCCATTGTA
The DNA here is from genome assembly GCA_001587735.2 of Parhyale hawaiensis. Classification (NCBI taxonomy): domain Eukaryota; kingdom Metazoa; phylum Arthropoda; class Malacostraca; order Amphipoda; family Hyalidae; genus Parhyale; species Parhyale hawaiensis. Next base: position 12,074,478 of record LQNS02278161.1, read on the forward strand.
AATTTTTTTGCTCTGTGGATCAGTGATTTATTTTCGTAGGATTTTCAAGCTTGAATGCGGTTATGATTTCTAAGACCTGAGCTGTTACCAGGCTGACGTTGATGGTACTATCTCTGCGAAGAGTGGTACCACTTGTTGATTGTACAAAAAAAAAAGCACAGTGCTCGTACCCGCCCTCAGGGGCATATTGTGGCGGGCCCTTTCCCTGCCACAATATGTTTGGGCATCACGCACCCAAGGGTCCCGAGTGCCTTCTCCGCAGGGGATGTAGCATC
>LQNS02278161.1:12074995-12087672 GCA_001587735.2 Parhyale hawaiensis
AATCATTGACAATTTAAAACGCGCCCTAGTTGGCGCACGAGCCTGTGGTTAAACACAGGAATAGTTCGGCGCGATATAGGCAGAGTGCCACTGAAGCGCTAGTAAAACTTCTACTACTACTACTACTACTACAGTGCTCGTACCCCAATATTGAGCCCCCTTGTCGGCGCATAGGGTAGGCCTTAAAGCTGTTGATTAGGTTCGCCTATCCTATATAATGTGGAGCAGCGACCCCATGGAGGTTGTGATTACCTTACCCACTTTGCTTCCTTTCACTTCCATACTTCTGATAATAGTTACTTTATCTTATAGCTACTTCCTCTTTTCCCCGGACTTCCTGTGCCCATGCGTGTTGATACTGTGCCAGGACACCGTCATGGGTTCCACGTATATCTTGAAGTGCTGTGTGTCCCTTTTTCTCTTATAGAACAGCTTAGTACTGATTTAGGGGGGGCTTAATCTATCCTCCAACATACATAAAATTCTAGTCAAAATTGGGTAGCTATGTAGGTACTTATAGCTGTTCTATTCCTACACTCGCACAGTCAAAAACTGGGTGCTGTTATCGTAGTGGATTTGCGAAGTCTTGAAAAGAATTATGGCATTGGGAATGCCATGCCTCAACAAGCGCTGTGTTGCAATCTAGTTTGATGTTTTTGGAACCAAGAATTTATTGAGGGGGGCCGCTAGCTCATTGATGTTGCTCAATTTAATGAAACTGAGGCTTCAGCTATCCAATATATATGCAATTGACCTACAAGCTAATCAACTGCTGCGCTATCAACCACATCACGTAACGCCATCCAGTTTTCAAGATAATGCTCATGAATTAGCTTTTTTTTGGCTAAAACACTTGCATACGACTCGATTCTACTCACCAGTTCCACACAAAGTATACCCAAGTTTAGTGTACATAATAAACAGTTACAGAGGCCTATGTGTAGGTTCTAGGCCAGTTCACTTTTGAGACATCCATGTACTGTAATTTCACATACCCCGAGAAGGTCCTAGGAAACTCAATCACCAACCACAATTTGAGGCCTCGGGCTTTGGTTTTTATTAAAAATACATATGACACTATCCGCCCGCATACCGTTTGTATGCTCAGCATGTCATTCAACATTAGTTAAACCGCCCTCTTGTTCTTTTATAGATGGGTAATTCAGAATTTCAAATGAATCTTAATAGAACACAAGGAGCCCTAAACGTTGTTGTCGAAGATCCATCAAAAATTTAGTTACAGCTAACTTGAACACCTGGTGCAAACATCCGAATACCAGTCCCTACAACAAATCCCTTGCCTCGTGCCTTGCATTCATTTGTGCTCGCGACTATCAACACTCACACTCTTAATGATAGATGGGTGAGTGGGGGCTTGATTCCAGGAGTATGTGTACTACTATCCACCATTTCTAATGTACGTACCTTTGTATGTTGACATGAAAAAATTTTTAAGGGCGTAAGAAGAGAGCTTTAAGACCCTAAAATGGCCCTGGCATTTGCGCAAGCAAAAAAAAAAAAAATTATGAGCAGTCTCCTTGTATTTTTAGACATATGACTCCATTCGTGTATGTCTCTTTGCCATCCAAGTTTTGCAATTTGATGGTGCTCTATAAAACCCAACACTTGTCCTTCCGTGGCACATTATTTGTTGCCCCTAACATTCTCCTCTCTGCTGAAAGGTAATTTCAGAATATCCTTAGCAACATGCCCTAGGAAAGTGACTCGAGGTTCGTATTAGGTTTATTTGCCTGTGACTCCCACGCAACTTGACGGCCTTTATCTTAATTGTTTAACACCAGCCCACAAACCTATATCACTCCCTATATTTGGTGGTTAACCTTTGAATTCCCTGCTTGTAGCGATATCTTCTACGTAAGTATTGCTAGAACTGACATAACGCATATGGACCTCCCAGTCGGAACTGGGAACGAAGTCCAGGGCAATAGATGTCTGTGACCGAAACTCGGTGCAACACGCCACCCACCTTGTCTGGACAACAACACACAGACATTCTGGACCTATACATCCTCGCGGTTACCTCCCGGGCTGTAGTGTCGTATCGGTGCAAAAGTTATTTATTTCAAATGTTTATATTGAGAAAGAGAAACGGCGTTCTTGAAATATTGTTCATAACAATGTCCTCTTTATAACTATTCCATCTGTCAGCGAGCGAATAAGTGACTTTCTTCTAAAGCTCTTCTCTTGAGGTATTGATGTGATATATGAAACTCATTCCAATCTCTTCTCGTGAGGTAGAAGAGGACTGCCTTTCTGTTCACTAATGAAATTCGCTTTTGAATCAAAGCAAATATCAGACGAAGTTGATAGAGATTGGTAGCAATGGCTTAGTTATCTAATAGTTTCATCCTGTTATTGGTCTTTCTTCCATCTGTTCTTCCTCTTCTTTCCCGACTTACTGTTCCAATGAGCGTTGATCCTGTGTGGGAACACCCTCGTGCATGGGTTCCCGTGTCTATCGTCACCCTATCAAATTATGTCCTTTCTTCCTCTCTGATATCGCTTTTGTTGTGGAAACTGAGACTTGAACTTTCAAATATAATATCTAAAAGTTCCTAGTGGATAATCCCTTCAGTACCTTTATATGCTTATTATGATCTTTTTGAGATGGAGTCCTGCTTTCTGTTACTGTATTAGTCTTTCCCTTCGATTTATCCACAATCGCCGGCTTTTAACGTTATGGTCGAGAATCCATTTCTCATCACCTGCGACAAGCCTAATCAATAAGACTGTCTGAAGGGTCGAGAAAGTAAAGTCCGAGTGTTTAAAACCCAACGTAGTACTCACTACCAACACACAAAACGTGCCGATACTTTTCGCAGCGCGAAACTCAAGCTTCGTCGGCGCCCAGCACCGGTTCACAAGCCAGTGCACTATGACTCTCCTCACTGACCGTGTTTCTTACCGCCCATTTGCACTCCTCTGTTGTCTGCCCCTCTCGGTGACCAATCCTCACAAACTGAACTCATCTGGTCACCGGCCAAAGGTGCCGCCACAACTTATAAGTACACAACACGCGCAGATCGCCAGGAAACACGACCGCAACCACACTTCTAAAACACTCACGTGGCCATTATGCGCACCAGACAGCTGATGGGCAAGTTCCGAATTAGTGCGACGAGTTACAGCAAAAAGGTGTAAGACCCGAGACTAAAAACATCAAGAAAATAGGCATAATATGAACTTGAGTGCTTGGAAATTCTTCTCGTACAAATCAGCGGAAAGTTTTGCACCGACTAAAATATCTGGATAAACTAGACAATCCAGCCTATCAAGCTGTAAAAAGTACTTCTTTGAAGTTGTATGAGCAAATTTAGTTACAAAAATGTCACCTTCAAGTATTCTTTGAGTGGAAGCAGCTGAAAATAACCTAATTTTAAGCTTACACACAAACATTTCAGACATATGCCTGGGGCTGGATGCACAAACGTCTTGTAAAGTTACGGTACCGTAAACTGCACAGTTCATTGAAGAAGTACCGATATTGCGGCTCAGATTTTGTCACTTTTCTCCTACTGAATCTTCACAAAGTTATGTACAACGTGGTTTCTACATCTAACCGATGCATACCCAAATAATAGACAGACCCATATTCTAAATCGAAAAATAAAAATGTTAAACTTCAGCAGTTACATGGTAGCATTCGTGCCTGCAGCTGTACAGTTACAACGCTTGTAACCTTACAAGGTTTCTGAGCATCTGGCCCCAGATACGTAGTTAGCGCATCCGTATTCCAATGATGTAACGGCCCACTTGACTTGAGGGAAGCTGCATCCCAGAGGGCCCCACTCGTTCAACCTTTCCTCCATTTTACGGGCATAACGTTAACATTTTTTTTTTTAGCTGTTCTGCAAGGCAGTGTAGTGACCAACCGTATTTGGCCATAGGCCTACCAACCTTACACACGGATTCGTGATGTAGAATAGATAGAAGAAACTCACTTCCGTTATGATTGCCTTCTCTGTCTCGGTGAAACATTGCCTGGTTCAGTGCCCCTCCCATTTTGATGAAAGGGAGTGATATTTCTCAGCCCCATTTACACTTTGACATAGGGCCTAGGCTACTAAGGTATGCCAATGCCTCAATATATCGACATTGATACCACTACCTCTCGGACTTCATACTTCTGCATCGTATGTGATATTTTCTAAACCCCATTGGTTCTTGCACTCGCAGAGGAACTTAACACGTTGAAGTACGGGAGACTCTTCCTCCGCGAATCTGTTGGAGCGACTACTAGAGGTTAAACAAAGTTGAAATAATAAGTGACTCCGTGCATTTATTCGCCATTCGTGATAGGCATTTTGTCACAGGTTTTTGTCTTTTTACCACAGTGCAGGTGTTCATGACGTTCATACTGATACCTGATCGTAAATTGGGAACAATCGTATTATTTTTGACTCCGCGTGGAGGTATTCGTCTCTAAATACGAATATAACTGGTACATTACTGATATAAAACGCGAAAAGCAGTTAGTCTGAGATAGATAATGTATTCACAGTTGCCAGTGGTGGTACAGTGGAACTGCTTGAACGGAGACAGGCAAATCGTCTGGGTTTCGAAAGAACTATCACTATGGAGATGACTAGGTGTACACTATATTTGTTTCCCCAACATAAGTAAACCATTTCCTTTGGCTAACACCATATGAATTCGAAATTCTGCAGTTAATTGTACTACCAATTCAGTTTGACTAAGCAGTTTCTTTGTATATCGCGGAAGCATGCGTCGAAGTAACTTGGATTTCATTTGGGCGTAAAGCTATTGTGAAAATTACCGAAGGTGACCACATTGTTGCTGTAAAATGATGCATTGGGGGACATTCCTGAAATCCAGTGAAATTTCAAATCCATTGTAAAGTGTAAATTGTGTGGTATCTACTGACTTTTTACTGCTCCGTCTTCAGTAGATGGAGCAAAAGTAACCCTAGCGCTGATTCACTACCTTAAATTTGTCGGAACAAAATAGGTGTAGTAAAACTTGCCTGTGTACGAACGTAACTTAGCGTCACTACAGTATCTATAGAGAGAAAACTTATATTAAGTTCTCGGATGCGTTCAACATGTGTAAAAGTTCTTCTACCATTCTAATGTTTGACGAACAATTGAGAACATGCTGTTGGGAGACTATTATAGCGTGGTGGCATCTGACTCGAAAGAAATGGTAAAAACTAGGCAATTTTGAGGCATTGCAGGCACATATCTTGTCTCAATTGTCGAAAACAAATCCTGTGCACAATGCGGATTCGTTGCATTAACTTACAGTACAAGATGTGAACACTCAATGTCTGACTATCAGCACGAAAACTGAAACGCACTTAGATACTGTCTCGAAACTTTGTGGTGGAGTGTTTGGAAACACAAATAAGCAGTTGCCAGCTATTGAAGGAAGCCTAGTGCGATCGATATCCTAGACTGTAGTGTCCATTGTGATATGACGTTAACTGAGTAAGCTACTCTAATACAGTGACTTTGCTGGACCTGGATATACAGCTAATAATCTTTATAGCACCGAAAATGCGATCCGGTTAAACTTGTTAGCAAGGTTACATTATTGCACAGTCGGTTACTCTACGAACAATTGTGTCAGGCGCCTAAACTATATACTTGCAATACTGTTACACACTGCTCATAATATGGTGTTGGAATTAACGAGGTGATGGGTAACCTTCCCTTGCTGTCACATCGTTTAGTCTCTTACATTGGAAAATTGCGACTTCTCAGCATAGACGGATAAAAGGCCCGGACCACCCATGTCAGTCCCCCGTGTTCCCTTGAGCCTCCTGTCAACGTCGCAACACGTGTCGACAGATCTGCCACCTCGTGGGCCAAGCCTTGTCGCCGCTCCATCCACTGCGTCGGTTTTCCGTCACATACAGTGTTGCTAGAGAAAAAAAAAAACTAGTGCATCTAGGGTTAGTGTGAACTTAGTGAATACACTGAAAAATGCAAACTTACAATGGACTGAACTGTTGATCATCCTTTGAGGAATCGCAACTTGTTTTTTGTATTTACTGCACGTTGGTAAATCACCTGGTGAACAGCGAGGGTCGTCGGGGGATTTTAGCGTTGCATTAGTTTGATATTGGCAAGCCGTACACAACAGCCCGTTGAAGGAATTAGTCTGTGATCTTTGAAGTTACATTTTATATAATCTGCTCCGTGCGTACTTATACACTATACACACAGAAAATGGAAAGGGCTATTTACTCGACCAAACTATAAGTTGAACGAAAGAACTGAGACTACCATTCCTTCTGTGATATATACAGTTTTCCCTTACGTGTTAATCGAGGTGTTGCTTGGGCCATGTCAAGTTGAAACGTTAACTCTGTCAATTAGTCATGGATACCATCTAGCTAAACTCAGAAGAATCTGTTGGTGAAACAAGTGTTAAGAAATTGTTGATATCTTCAGTTTCATGTCTCCACACGTGAAAATGTTGTTCCATTGTGCTTTCATTTACGAAACGTAATTATTCTCAAGGCAGACGGCATGGCGTCTTCACTCAGGAAGCTTTGAACTTTTGAAATAGTTTTTAAGTTTCATCATTGAAATGTGATATGTTTCGAGTTCAGCACAGAACTGCTTAAAGTTTTGAATTAAATTCGATGTTTCCCGTTGACTTGATGGAGGATTCCGGGGTATCATCAGTTGACACTAACCCGTGCACGACATCGCGGAGGTGTACCTACCTACTTGGACAAGGCGCCGCGCCTCCTCGAAGCCAAAGCAACTGACCATAAAAGTTTTGACAAGGTCTCAGTGAAAGTAGTTACTGTTGGGTTATTTCGTTCCGTAGCTATTGCAGAGCCGTACCTTACTTCTATACTTTTTCAAACTGGGTAGTAAATACTTCTGTAACCAAGGTTGCCTAATTGGGAGTCAGTTGGAGTCGGAGGTTTGGCGAACAGTCTTAAATCCAGTTGTAGGAGTCGGAATTTATAGCCCAACTCTGGCTTTGGGAAACCACTATTAACAAAATGGCACTAGTGATACAAAATAACGTAAATGAGAAAAACGGTGATCTTGGTAGCTTAATGTCTATACTTTGGTAAAAGGGTTTACTTGTTTTAATGGCCATGATAAATATTACATCAAGGAGTCGGAAAGACTGGGAGACCAGGATTCGGAAGACTTGATTCTTTCAACTCCCCCACCCTGCCTGTAACTACAGCAGCTAGCGTTGTGCTGTTTCATTAATCCTCTATCGTGCTCTCATCCTTAGGTCTTGTATATCGCAAGTCAGAAGTAAAATCTTGAGTAAAACACGCCAATGAACTTTGATGCAACGCCAATATAGTTAGCTTATACTGTATACAATGTTGGCGCTCCGTAGCAATGATACAGTCCTTTCCAACTCAAATATCTGCTTCATTTGAAATTCTGAAAATTTTGGCCTTTGAAGAGAAAACTGCTTCATCACATACGAAAACCGTAAGCTAGAAGAAATGATTGTCTACTGCCCGTGAAAAATCACCTCCAGAGCTCTTCGTCAACCATCTGACGAATTTATACGTCGTGATCTGGTCACGTAAAAGAACAAAGTTATAAATTCAGACTCGAGAAGCTGCGTACATAGTGTTCCGATTTCAAGAAGTTTTTTCAAGCAAGAAGTGTCTTCGTATGAAGGGATAAGGACAGCCTTCGCCGTCTTCAGCAACCTGGTCATCGATTAACAAAACCTGCAACCTGGCTCATTTTTCGCCTGTTTACTTCCTTCAAAGCGGACACGAAATAAATACACGAAGAGTTTTACTCTATTAGGATTACAACAATATAATTGAAGACTTCGTATACAAATAAGAGGGAGTTACTGTGTCATAGTAATGCTCTCTGAAGTCGCAGGTGTGAGGATGGGACTGGGTCACGTGTGGATGGCTTGACATGGGGCGAGAACACTTGTCTGTGAGTTGGTCGCGTTCAGTTCGGGTCAGTCCATTCGACTTGCAAACCACACACAGCTTATTTTTTCTCGTTTAAAGAAGCGGTGATCTCAACTGTCCATTCGCATGTTCTGAACTAGAACTACGTGTTAATGCTCGTGAAAAATATCGTTTGCCTATCGTTGCAAGAACAATTACACATGTTGCGGTTGTGGAAATGAGTACACCTCTCGCGTTCGTGTATCTGATAAGCATAAGTTGTAACATGGGACAGGTTGTGCTTTATTGAGTGAGACTGAATAGATTCCTCCCGGAAATCCGCAGCTTCAACACAGCACAGCATTAGACAACTTTCAGACACGGAGCCCTCTCTCTCTGAGCACAGTTGGGTCACGGATTGCAGACTCTCGCCTTACTGTCAGCTAGACGTCTTCGCTACAGCATGGATTTAACTTGTTTCAGCTACATATGGGACTGTTTATATTACATTTGATCGGTTCGCTTGTTGATGGCCAAATGAGCGTAATGATATGCATTTAGTCCTTTTATTATTGTGCTCTTTCTATGTATTTACAACTGAGCAATAGTTTCGTTTGCTGTGCAGTCGAAGTAATGAAAAACGAATATTGCCTGTTACAGCTATTGTGTAGGCGTATCATGTAGCAAATGGAATCCTTACGCAAAGTCAAAAATATTTTTAGTCCTCACAGAATCACTAAGTGCAGAGAGGCTTCATGCAAATTCTTCACTGTTGATGCGTTTTTTGGTGTATTTTATTTTTAGTTCAGGTGTCCGTATATGCTAGTCTTCATGCACGAGTCAGTGCCTATATCGAACACCCTGGAGCTAAAAATATCAAATACAGGAAAAGACCAACGACTATGTGTACTATAACTAGGACTTACTGTTTCTGATTTGTCCCCTGCCGTTGACTGCAGTTATCAAGCATTTCGCAGACATAGGGAAATCTGTTAAGTAGGGAGCGCCCTTGTTTTCCCGAGATACCGTGAAACACAGTCCGGTTCACTTGCTTGCCAAGTGTATATGGTGGTGTAAAGCTATGAATATAACTAGAGTGCCCGCGCTATGAGAAGTTGACAGCGAGGAATTTGTGATGACCCTTTTTCATTGATGCGTTCGTTGCTAACATGCTTCTGAAGGATACACTTTATTATTATATTGAGTAGTTTAAGTTTCCGTCTCCACAGCAACGGCGATCTAACAGAGGAAGAAGCAAGGGACACATAGTGTGACGATAGACACGTGGAATCTATGCACGAGGGTGTTCCCACACAAGATCAACGCGCATGGGAACAGCAAGTCGGGAAAGAAGAGTAAGAACAGATTGAAGAAAGATCAGTACGAGTAAAAGATGGGAAGGAAGCAAAGTGGGCACGAAAGACAGCCGTCCCGCAGGTTTATCTCATGGCTAAGGTAACCTATACAAACCCCCTGGGGGCGCTACTCCTCATAACATAGGATGGGCGAATCTAACTAACCTAACCCTATGGCCCATCCTATGCCCCCTGAGGGAGTCGGAAGGATACACTGCAGCAGCCTATTCAAATTGTCTTGAGAAGTGACTGTTCTCAGTTTCTATTTACCTGAGCAGCACAGTTGTCCCTTCCCTTAGATGACATGAATAATATAGATCTATGAGCAAGGAGTAGAGCATCACTGGACCTATGTAAGTTTCCCGTCGTGTAGGTATGCTATTTTCGTTATGACCGATTTTCAATTTTTCAGGGCATCGAAATTTTTGTGATTAGGCGAAAACTGCTTCGTCAAAGAAAGAAAATAACCTGAAAAATTACTACACCGTGAAAAAAGTTTCCCTGTACTACATCGATAATCTATCTATTCTATTTGTACGTCGTGAACTAAGAGCAAGTATAGAACCAATGTCTGGGGAAAGTAATGTAAAAATAGACTCCATGGCAGCACTAATGAAGCTAAAAATATTGGCACTGTTTGGATTTCAACGTTGGCTGCGCAAGTAGTGCATTCAATTAAAGGGGGAAGAAGTTCAACTTGGGCCTCCTTCTACAACCTAATCTTCGCTTATAGATCCCCATCAAGTCGCAACATAACTCACAAAATTTGCGCCCACGAAATAGAGGTACAAATCCATAGACATGAAACACACAACGGCGTTTATTATACTGTTTTGACGATAATAACACCTGAAATTGGTCTTAACTTATGGGCTGGTAAGGAACGTGGGAAAGATTCTGTTTTCGTTACACTTGATCGGAGGGAGACCTTTGGCTCAACTGGAGTAGAACACGAAATTCCAATACTAGGGTAACTTCTGAACTCTGTACTTTTCGACGCAATAGAACTCCCTCTTTATCTCTGCTCTGTAAATATTCTTTTATTAGGCATTTAGCCTAAAGGAATGTTTGCATCATTGTTTTTTATTATGTTTCAAAGAAAATGTGTTCCGTAGTATTAATGTAATCGTTCAAGCTTTCGATTCATCTAATGGAGAGCTTGAACTATTACATTATTTCAGGTTTGAATTGACTCGTTGAAAACTGAACTAGCATTGTATGCAACTCTCAACCACCATAAATTGCTTTTACCTCAGGTAGCTAATGCAATGGACATGTATGTTATGTAACTATTAGGTGTGCCTTAATCCTTAAGAACGAAACAAACTGTATGGAGCTCGGAGAATTTCACTTAAATTTACAGCGTTGGAGGTATGATACATTGATTCTCATTAGGTTAATTAAGGGTGATAGACTGCAGGAAGGGTACTTCTTTCGGAGCGAATTTGTTGCAGCAAGCAAGCACTATTGCCTCGACAATGCTCATCAATTCCTAGATTACCAGAGGATGAAAAAATATTACGTTTTGGTTGTAGAAGGCAAAAGTTAGACCCACAGGGACTGTGTAATTAAAATGTTCGAGGTTCAAAAGCTTCAACAACGACAGCACATCAGTGAGGCCTTTCATGTCCGGACTATCGAGGAACTATATAAGGAGTAGTTCGGCACTAATTAGGAAGTAGCTCTGAGATCCAGTGCCGTAATGAGGTTGGTGAGACTTCCCAATTTGTTGCTTGGATCGATTGCATTACGGCTGGAGTGTAAAAGCCCGCGAGACATTCGACTGAAGCATCGAGAAGTATTTTGGCCATGCAAAAGATAGAGGTGTAACTGCGAGTAAAAGGAAACATAAAATTATGGTGCCTGTGAAACAGGGTGGTTGGTGACTGGAAGGACGCGTGCCATTCCTGGAAAGTGGAGGAGTCCATGAACTTGTCTCTGCTGGAACCTTGTTTAACGTGCCATAAAGCAGAGGTGGTGCTACCCGTGAGACATGCTTCGGCTGTGCAACAGAGGCATAGTTGGACTTTGAGATATAATGTGGCACGAGCATATCTGGATCCCTGGGACGTGTCACAACTAGATATTGTACAACTTTCACTCTCACGAAAAGGTGTAGTTCACGACAGGAGCAGGGGAACTTCTGCGGCTTACTCTGGTAAGCTCAGGGCGATACCCGGGGCCCGCGAGACATTCGTACCACGGCTTGAGCACGAAGACACCTGATTAGAGGCACCGCGGCAGAAGCATGGAGAAACCCAGAACACGTATGCTGTAGCACCGAGATTCGTGAATTATACAAGGAAAGGGCGTGGGCTCGTGAGACATAACATCGCTGTATCGTGGAGTTAACGAGACAACAGTGCCAGAGCTTGGAGTGACTCGTGAGGTATTCTGCGGCAGGTGAATGGAGCGCTACGAGATATGCATGACGTGAACAAGGAGATACCTCGTACATGCTCGAAAAACTACTTGAGACATGATACTGCCGAAGCATGACTCACGAGACATTTCGCGGTATGATTATGTATGGCAATCTGTAAGGTGTCATGGCAGGAGCATTGAGATTCGTGAGACATACCACCACAGGAGCATGGTTATCTGTGAAACACACTGCGTCGAGCATTGAGATTCGTGAGACATACCACCACAGGAGCATGGTTATCTGTGAAACACACCGCGTCGAGCATTGAGATTTGTGAGACATAGGTAGAGCAGGAGCCTGAAAATGAAACCTGCCACGGTTGGTGCATGGAAAAACGCGTGTGACATACTAGTTCTAGAGAAGCGTAGGGTAACATGTCTAGTACCCGTTCCACCATGCTAGTAGCCGTCCACTTGGCACTGAAAAACTTCCTGTGTGAAAACTAGCAGTGCTAGAAAGCCGCACATTGGCTTAAGCTGCAAGCTAAGTAGTACCGCACCATCCCTGATAATGACGGGCCTGAAAAAGTAAAGCAAAAAAGGTCGTTTTCACATTTTTTCACAAAAAAAACGAATTTTTTTCTTTTATTTTCATTTTTTTCGCCCGTCATTGTCAGGGAAGGTGTGGCACTACTTAGCCTAAAGTTTAAGCCTATGTACGGCGTTCTAGCACTGCCAGTTTTCACACGGGAAGTTTTTTCAGTGCAAAGTGGATGGCTACTAACATGGTTGACGGGTATTAGACATGTTAACCTAAGGTAAATCGTCCGACGGGGCAAATACTTGGAAAGAATCGTGAGACGTACCACGGCATAATCGAGGAAGCCTGAGCATGGAGACATAAAATAATAGCCTTGAGACACCAGTGAGGGATACCACTGACAGGGCGTGAAACTTTCAGCCATGCAGCAGCAGGGTTCCGTGAGACATGCCACAGAAGCAGAGTCCCGTGAGACATGCCACAGAAGCAGAGTCCCGTGAGACATGCCACAGAAGCAGAGTCCCGTGAGACA
>LQNS02278161.1:12088225-12121506 GCA_001587735.2 Parhyale hawaiensis
CGGAAGCAGAGTCCCGTGAGACATGCCACGGAAGCAGAGTCCCGTGAGACATGCCACGGAAGCAGAGTCCCGTGAGACATGCCACGGAAGCAGAGTCCCGTGAGACATGCCACGGAAGCAGAGTCCCGTGAGACATGCCACAGAAGCAGAGTCCCGTGAGACATGCCCCAGAAGCAGAGTCCCGTGAAACTTGCCCCAGAAGCAGAGTCCCGTGAAACTTGCCCCGGAAGCAGAGTCCCGTGAGACATGCCCCGGAAGCAGAGTCCCATGAGACATGTCACAGAAGCTAGAGTCCCGTGAGACATGTCACAGAAGCAGAGTCCCGTGAGACATGCCACAGAAGCAGAGTCACGTGAGACATGCCACAGAAGCAGAGTCACGTGAGACATGCCACAAAAGCAGAGTCCCGTGAGACATGCGACAAGTTTAGACTCGTGATACATACGACAGGAGCGTGGAAACTCGTGAAGCATTTTGTGATGAGACATCTGTGAGAGATAGATACAGATGCCCTACATAGGTATAGACCTGCCATAGCAGGTGCACAGAGATTATGGAGACTTGCTTCAGGATTGGACCGTGGGACGTGCAACGACCGCCTATTTAAGAGGGTTGTGTGCCGCATTACTACTGGGGTAGTTTCAGGGATAAATCCGTGAGACATTTCTGGTTATATTGAACTTCGTGAAACATACAGTAGACCGTAGGAAGACTCCTGAGACCTTACACCCAGAAATGAAGCTTCAGGTTCACTGTATTATGATTCGGGAAAAATTCGTTGAGACATGTGACAGGATCGTGGAGAGCCGTGAGACATCGACAGCAGTGTGGAGAGGTTCGTGAGACACAATTTTCAATCATGGAGATACTCGTGAGACGTACCACAGCAGGAGCATGGAGAGATTCGTGAGACGTACCACAGCAGGAGCATGGAGAGATTCGTGAGACATACCTCAGCAGAGTATAGGGTAACATGTCTAGTAGCCGTCCACCGTGCTAGTAGCCGTCCACTTGGCGGCACGAAAACTTCCTGTGTAAAAACTAGTAGGGTTAGAAAGCCGTAGATAAGCTTAAACTGTAGGCTAAGTAGTAGCGTACAGTTTAAGCCTATGCACAGCTTTCTAGCCCTGCTAGTTTTCACACAGGAAGTTTTCGTGCCAAGTGGACGGCTACTAGCACGGTGGATTAAGCGCAGACATCTGTGAGACATAATAAAGCCGAAGCATGGATACCCGTAAAACATGCAGTGTCGGGATTGTAGACTCGGGGACGGTAGTAGCGTGGATACTTGAAAAATTATACGGCGGGTGAGCGAATGGAACATGACTTGAAACATACCGTGGCATGAGAATACAGAGACCTACGAGATGTGCCGCAGCACTATAGTTTGGGGAAACCAGTGACACATCCCTTGCAGGAGCAAGGAGAGATTCGTCGGACAGCAAAGAAAGGTCCACGAGACATGCTATAGGAATGTGGATGTGCATGACTCATCAGGCACACCTCTGCAGGAGCACAAGCTCATGAGACATTCCATGGCAAAAGCTGGAGAGATGTACCACGGCGATAGCTCGGAGGGATCAAAGAGACATAAAACAGCAGTATGGAGAGGCCCGTGAGACATAGCGTCGATACGATAGATCGGTGAGTTGTTGTAGCAGATTCAAAAACAAATCAGTGAGATGTTGCGGGGCGCATTTTAGAAGATTTGCTTGATGTGTACCACGGTAGGTTTACAATGTGCCGAGAGACATACGACAGTAGGAAAATAGAAAAACCTGTGAGATCTCTCGAAAGGATCATGGAATACTCGTGTGACGTACCAAAGCTGGGGGATGGGGAAGCCCGTGAGAGACATGGATAGATCTTGCAGAGCCATAAGACATAATATGGCTAAGTTTAATGACTGAGGAGACATTCTGTGGTTGGAGTTATTGAGGTTGGAGCGTGGAATGACCGGAAGATTATAGTGACCAGAGCCCGAAGACTTGCGAGCCATACTGTGGCTGAAACATGGAAATTCTGGCGATGTGTTTCGGTTGAAGCGTGAAGGTCCGTAGGCTATGCTGAGACTAGAGCATGGAGTGTCTCGTTGGACACAGTCATGTGCATGGTGCATCTGGTGAGACATCTGAGGCGTGGAACGTGTCGTAAGACATGCCTCCTAAATTGCACTCCTAATTACCAGTGAGCTTAGAAATGGAGGTGGAGCGTAACAGTAGGCAAAGGCACATTTTCGTTGAACAAATCTGTTGAAAAAAGTGGGGTTGTTTTACAGACATGCTCCGACGTACATACTAGTGAAAGAGAATTATATAAGTAGCAACTGTTAAGAGTTCTGCTTACTCTAATTCGCTTGGCTCTCGTCTTTCCGCTACTACAATCATGGGCCAACTTTTCGGCCCAACTTATTCAGTTGGCGATTACCGCTTGAAACTGTTCGAAAACATGAGCGACAAAGTCGAAGTTAGAAAATAGAGCAAAGTGGATGTGATTATTTCGACTGCAGTGTGCGAAATAACAGCATAATTTTACTTGGACAGCGGCGAAAGCGGAAACAAGTTTCCATTTTTCGTCAAATAAAATCAAATTTTGATGATAGCTATTTTGAAGATATTCCTCGTATCTGTCCTGGCCTATCGCCACTCGAGCGACGGTGTGGCAGAACGCTCTGGTGTCTTATCGGAAAAGTAGGAGCTATCAGCTGATATCACCCCATGCTCTCTCCACGCCGCATTGGTTGTCTAAAAATTTCCGATTGCTTTGAAGTGAAACTATATCGTGTGGGCTTCGCACCAGCTCGTCTTGACCATTCAGTTCCGGGTAGGGACTCGTGTGTCCGTGGACGTCATGACTCTTGCGTCTTTGGACGTCATGACTCTTGCGTCTTTGGACGTCATGACTCTTGCGTCTTTGGACGTCATGACTCTTGCGTCTTTGGACGTCATGACTCTTGCGTCTTTGGACGTCATGACTTGCGTCTCAAGACGTCATGACTTGCGTCTCAAGACGTCATGACTCTTGCGTCTCAACACGTCATGACTTGCGTCTTTGGACGTCATGACTCTTGCGTCTTTGGAAGTCATGACTCGTGCGTCTTTGGACGTCATGACTCGTGCGTCTTTGGACGTCATGACTCTTGCGTCTTTAGACGTCATGACTCTTGCGTCTTTAGACGTCATGACTTGCGTCTTTGGACGTCATGACTTACGTCTCAGGACGTCATGACTTGCGTCTTTGGACGTCATGACTTTTGCGTCTTTGGACGTCATGACTCTTGCGTCTTTGGACGTCATGACTCTTGCGTCTTTGGACGTCATGACTCTTGCGTCTTTGGACGTCATGACTCGTGCATCTTTAGACGTCATGACTTGCGTCTTTGGACGTCATGACTTACGTCTCAGGACGTCATGACTTTTGCGTCTTTGGACGTCATGACTCTTGCCTCTTTGGACGTCATGACTCTTGCGTCTTTGGACGTCATGACTCTTGCGTCTCTGGACGTCATGACTCTTGCGTCTCTGGACGTCATGACTCTTGCGTCTCTGTACGTCATGACTCTTGCGTCTCTGTACGTCATGACTCTTGCGTCTTTGGACGTCATGACTCTTGCGTCTTTGGACGTCATGACTCTTGCGTCTCAAGACGTCATGACTTGCGTCTTTGGACGTGCGGGCTAGTGCACGCTACTAAAGTGTAGACTGTGGAGTGTTCACACTAGAACAACGCAATGCAGGCAGGACAGGCGTGCGCTGCTGTTGCGCAAGAGTACTCACTTGCGAGCTTCAGGAGAGATGGCGAATGGTGTTGCAAGCAAGGCGGTTACGTTTGGCCGACTGAAAATTCCATTTTACGGAACGGAAGTAAACTTTCTGGGAGTCTCAAGGGCAACCAATTAAAAAAGCCTGTGTTTCAAACTAAATTTAACTGGTCGAATCCAGCCTACCTGCCTGAGGTTTCGGACAAGACAAGCACGGAAGGCTTAATTGCAGCACCCAATCGAACGTGCTCTTAATGTCATGAAGAATTTTCTTATCAGATGTGACCTCTATCACAAACTGATGAATCCATCGCGATAAATGCTATCGTCGACTACGGCTCTAATTTTCTCCGAATTACATATACTATGTGTGAGATTAAATAATGGTAATAAAGTTCGGAATTACATATACTGTATGTAAAATTAAATAATGATAATAAAGTTCTTACAACTATTTTAAAATTTTAAATGAGATAAATTCAGTGCCCTAGCGGCGCATGAGCCTGTGAATAAACACAGGAATAGTTCGGCGCGATATAGGTACTGGTAGTGTGCCACTGAAGAGCTAGTAAAATTCCTACTACTACTAATATGCCTTTCTTATCGGAGTAGTACTACTTAGCTCATAATCAGCCACACATCAGATACACGGTCAGCGGTTATTCTAATATCATTCGTCCCGTAATATCAGACATCCCGTCTGTAACACGTGACGTAGCTTATGTCGTCTTATTGAGTTTCGTATCTTCTATCAGGAAGGAGTTACTCTTTATACATATAATTCAACAAAAGAATTTTATGGGAACTTGTAGCACAAATACTAAAAGTTTTCGTTACAAAAACTTATTAGACGTTATTCCAGATGGTATAACTGCTTGTGGCTTATTTACTGTGAACTAAGGCAGCTAATTAGCTTTGGAAAAACTACCACAAACATCATAACCCATTTATACTAGTCTGTTAGGTTACTATATGATCACCGTTTACATGAGGTTGCCCAATGTCTGTCGTACTAGCCTGCCTGCATGCAACCGTTCGGGCAGTTTTGGAGAAAATGTTTTTTTTTTTAAATGAAACTTCGATTTAGTGGAAATGACACTAATGAAGCGTAATGAAATTGTCCCGGTTCACAGTGTGTCTTCTCCGGGCTGAGCTTTTGCGTAGCCTACTGCAATGAAGCACAACCTTAGTAAGAGGAGTCACACATCGTAAATTCAACGTAGCTTAATTGGAAATACGCTGCTACAGACATCCAATCTTGAAACAGGGATGGCATTTAGACTAATAAAGGAAGAGGAGTAGGTATGTAGGTTGAGAAATCTTCACCTCCGCAGTCCGTCAAGTGAAAGCTGGTGCCAAAATCTTTGTTTATTTATCGTAAACCGCACAAAAACTATCACCGATTTTACTAGTTTCTTCAGAAAAGGGAAGTTTCCTGTAACAAGAACATGTTGAGGTTTCGTACCATCCGGAATGGAAATAACTCACTGTTGCTTAGTTTCACGATAAATATTGTATTATTTTACGTTGAATACTACCGTATATATTTGTTTCACGCTGATTACTGCATCGTTTTTTGTATTACTTTCGATGCTACAGCGTTACTGTTTTACGTTTTATACTGCCTCGTTCGCCTTAGAAAACGTGTTAGCTATAGATGCCCGATGCTCATTAACGGCAGGTGTGGTGATATAACGCGGGTCGTGCGTTAGGAGAACAGCTGTAAGCAGTGAGCACTACTTTAGCCCTTGGTGGCGTTACGGTCGAACGGAGAAGAGGTGGGCACTTGCGGCTACTAGCGGTTTAGTCACAGGAGTACAACAAAATCGGTGATTTGCGGCGAACGCTTTTTTGTACTATTGTTTTCGTGAGCTGTGACGTCATGCGAGGCTTGGTTTTGGCTACGCGAGAGAACCCTGTTATTTTTTATATACTTTGGGCCTGTGTCCACTGTCTGCAGTAACAAATCGGGATGTGCCGGTTAATTGGCATCGGCTAGAATCTACTCTTTGAGAGGTATCGGCATTGGAATAAATTGACTGTTTTCGGGGAAATTCTTTCTGCTTCGGCTTTTTTTTTTTGCCATTACAGATTTTTGATCAAGCTGACAATGCACTTGTCAACAGTCAACACAATGTTCGTGTTCTTTTTTTTCAATAGCTATTGGGCAACTGTTATGCGCTCGACATAAAAATGGCTCCGGTTTCTTTGTATCAAAGTCAGGTTTGTTGTACTACGCCGATTATTAAAAATAAATTCAATCTGACGAAATTGGTTATTCAGTGGCCGAGAACAGAAGGTGTAACGGATGTGCGCGTTTGGTGGATTTGCGCGATCGATCGATCGCGCTGCGCGTTTGGTGGATGTTGTAGGTATTAGGCCGTAATTTCGGGTAAGTTGGACTATATTCGGGTTTAATGTCGGGTAGNGCGCGATCGATCGATCGCGCAAATCCACCAATCGAGCACAACAGAACTATTAGTATATGCAACTGATTGAGTGTAAAATCGATGCGCTGATTCCAAATAACACTCAGGTTTTCCTCTCTCTAATCCGTCTTTCCTACTATCGCCGTGTGTTACGTTTTCGTGTAATTGTACGACTATTTTACATATATGTGGTTCTGGCAAAAGCTGTCGTAGTGCACTTAATGTTGAGGTCATATATCCCATTGTATGACAGGGCAATGTTTCGTTTCAGCCGCTTGATGTGGCTTTGGGGAGAAGGTCCTGAATGAATATGCCCGTTGTACTTGTTTACGTCTGCGGTGAATTCTTGGACGATCTCCGTGAAGCCATCCACATCATTTAAATGAAAAGAAAAATTCACTAGTTTGAGTCGTTAAATGGAATATAGGACCTCACGAGGTGCACCACGCTAGCTATTGCCAGAATTACGTAGCTGAAGTAGGTACTGTAAGTTGCTCCACGAAAACGTAGAAACATGTGATAACTTAGAAAGTTGACCTGATTGAGGAACACCAATGTGATACTTGGAATCAGCGTATCGATATTACCTGAATCAGCTGAAAATGCTTAGACCTTATTTTCGCTTTTGACTAATGAATTATCGATTGTGTCATAGTTTCAGATTATTTTAAGCTAATCGGCTTTGCACAAAAAAAAGACCTGTTACAGCGAAACGGCTGTAATTTTCGTATACAGTGCATCGAAGTTACTTATGATCAGGTTAGAAATCTAAAACTTTGAGGAAAGATTTTTTGTGACCAATGTTAGTGTTATTCGTTGGTTTTTGGAGCATTTGATGCGTTACATGTAATGCTGCTGCTGAATAATTCTCTCTTTGTACATTCTACCACTGCCGTATCACTGTATCGCTGCCGAATATGCAACTAGGTTGGTAAGAATATACTGTGGTGCAAGTAACTCAAGTTAGCTTACAAACCAACACAGGTATCAAACTAGAACGCCTAAGGGCGTAAGCGTCACTCGTCGTGGGGAGCAAATTTCAACACAGTCATTTCTGGTAGCCAGCTAACTCCAGAGCTTTGGCATTTTTCACATCTAGGTCATCTCACCTGACTCCCCGCAAAAAATTACGAACATTGCTCTACTCCTACCTCTTTTTGGGTGGGCTGACAAATATACAAACAAATATGTAGTATACTCTACTTAAATCATCAACAAAAACATTATTACCTCTCTCACTTCGGTCGCCTGTGATGAAAACTCCAAAGAAGGCACAAATTTTCTCGGGGCTCCACTAATTTTTGGAAGGTTCCTTCATGAAAAAAGATAGTCCTAGATAGCTAAAGCTCTAAAACTAGTAAATTGATAGGTTACAATTAATATATGTTACAAGCTGCTAAAAGGTGAATCTGTTATGGCTACAAATACGTATCTGTATCGGCCAAAAAATTGGAATCGGCACACCCCTAGTAATAAAGGCACTTTTGTTTTTGTTATCTTATAGTACTTGAATATCGAAAGGATCTTAGTGAAAGTTATGGATCCTTGGGAAATGTACCTACAGGTATTTAGGAACTAGCGTCCGCGCGGAATTCCGCAGTCTGCTCCATAGCACAATCTGATGAAACAACAGCTACTGAGGAACAAACGGACATTTCTACTCGGGTGCGGACACTCGTGCACACACATGACACTGTTGCCAATACGTCCTCGTTCTCATTCTCTAGGGGTGTTGTAGTTTGTTTCACGTGTTGTTTTGAAATTGAAGTTGCAACCATGCAAAATAACTCCTGTGTTAGACTAGAGGCGTCATCGATTGGCATGACGAGGGCAAACAAAGATATGTTCATAAGCATTAACTTTTTTGCCGTACTTATAGAAACGCGAGATCTTGCTCAGACTCTTCGGATCATGTTGCAGGTGTTAATTACAGTTTACTATGTGATTACGCTTGTGGCGGCCAAAGAGCATTCATTATTTAGTCGTCTCATTTCGGGGGAAATAACCTTGAGTTTTGATGTGTGAAACTCAATCAAAAGTGGCAGAAACTCTTTCGTAACTGCAGCTCCGGTCAAGTTCAAGCTAATGAGCTCAGAATAATTTGATCTCGTCATGCCAATCCAAGACTCCTTATCCTCAAGGTACTTTTGTAACTGGAATATCTGTGAATCTGGTAATGAATGTAGTCGTGTTGCTTAACCCTTTCTTTCATGAGTTTATCTGCCTTTCTCGTAGGACTATCACTATAGGAAATGTACCTACATGGATCATGTTTTCTTTGTTATTAGAAAACACTGTAGAAAAAAACGAAAATTTAGGGTGTGGGTTCAGTTTATGTCCATCAAGATAATGAATAGAATTCCATTGCCAGTAACTTGTTCCAAACTTTGGTCCCGAGCGTTGCATTCGTCACTGCGGTTATCGCATGAAATTGTCCGCAGTGTCGGAGACTTAAGCCCAGGATTAAAATTCGAGACTCGTTGAAGCCAAGTGGATTAGATAGTCGTGATATAAGTGCTCGCATCGTAGAGGCCTTGAATCATAGAATGTTTTATCGTTAAAAATGGAGCTTTACAGGGTGGTGTGACACATTTGGAGCTTTATATCTTATGCTGTAGGTACGCAGCAATAAGTTGGTTGGGTAACTGGCAGTGGACGGACCAACCGGCCCGTTCCCAGAGAGCCGCAGGGACGAAAGTTCTGGTTCTCAAGGAGCTACTGCTGCAACATTTGATCTTGCAATGGAGCATGGGGCGAAATCGATTGTCTCTTTGAAACTGAAACAGAGTCCAGTGTACTTGATGTCTCCGGAACATCAGACTGAGGCGTTGGTTTCGCTTCGCTGATCTACATTAAGAAACGTTATCGTGCGCCATTATACAGACTTCCAAAATCCCAATTTTGCTCCGGAAAAAGATGTTATGAACCGTTTAACGTAATGTGTTTCTTTGGAACACTTGGACGCTTTCCTAAAGTGGCGACATCTACACTTCTCTTTGAGCTAAGATCGCACAAGGCAAGTCTATTGGGCTTAACTCGACCTGCCGTAAAAAATCTCAAATTTCCACGCTACAGCCGTCTCCGAGTCTACCTACAATCCAGACACTGCATGTTTTACGACACTATAGTAGTGAAATCGCTGTTTGAAGTTGAATATGCACAGGAGTGACGGTGCAGTTGAGTTATTATAAATATAATATTCAGAAGTTGAGGTCTCAGTTTCCACAACAAGAGCGATATCACTGTAGAAGAAAGAAAGGACATACTGTATGGCAATGGATACGTGGAATACGTGCACGAGGGTATTCCCAGACAGGAACAACGCGCATAGGAACAGCAAATCGGGAAAGAAAGAGGAAGAACAAGAAAAAAAGATCAGTAAGAGTATGAAAGCGGAAGGAAGCAAAGTGGGCACGAATAGAAAGACATCCCGAAGCCCTAGCTAATGGCTAAGGTGACCTGCAGCGTCTTCTTGGTGGCGTTGCTTCCCATAACATTGGATGGGCAAACCTAAATTTAGCCAACCTTATGGTCTGTGGCCGTCCTATGCCCCCTTAAGGGTAGAAAATACACTCCTAAGCACATTTGGCTGCTAAAATGCTATCGGAGCAGCATAACTTACATTACAGTGAGTGCGACGGTAGTCGCAGCATCTGATCGTTTAATAAAAGTACGCTCGAAACCGTAGAGGTGAAAATGTACTGATTAAGTTAAGTATTATTGTAGAAAACTGAAGTTACACCCAGCATTTCACAGTTACCTGTAGTCGTAATAACAGTCTATTGAGGCTGAAGATGCATGCAGTAGGCTACATGGTGTCATCCTCTTCGCGCAGCCAGGATGAGCGTCATCATCCGTCTCCAGAACCTGCCGTGGTCGGCCAACGCTGCGGACATCCGTGAGTTCTTCAAGGGGCTCCTCATTCCTGAAGGTGGCGTGCACATCGTCGGAGGAGAGCAGGGTGATGCTTTCATTGCTTTCGGGTAAGCATTGCGGTCACGACCGCGTGTAGTAGTTCTTCCGGTGACTTCAGTGAGGCAGGTACGGCCCCGAATCAGCAAGTCTTCCTGCGCACCTGCGGAAAAACCACGAGCCGTGTTCTTAGAGTACGGATTGGCGGGGGCGCCAATGCCTCATAAAGTGCAGGTCTGGGTCTGTAGGTCACGAAGTTAATCCGACCGGTGCAGTCTCGGGCTACATATGAAACGCGCCCTGATATTTTTGGTAGCTACCTACTCTATATTTGGTGACTGCTCTATGTTCGGACACCCCTATGTTCCGACACCTCTATGTTCCGACACCCCTATGTTCCGACACCTCTATGTTCAGGTTAGGTTATGTCCTTACCTAGGGGTGTCGGAATATAGAGCTGTAATCCTATATTTCGAGCTTATATGGTTAGAAAAATTATGCAAAGAAGGTAGCTACCAAAAATGTCAAGCAGCGTCTATTTATTAGTCCAGGGACTGGACGTGATCGGACAATATTGGCGATCCACGTCTGGACCTGTACATACATTAGTAGGCCTTGGTGGAGCCCGCTCGTCCGTTCACGAGAAGGCGTTCTGGTTTATTGCATTTCCTCTGTGTAAGGACTTCCCTAAGAAGTTGTTGCTTTAAACCAGCACGCTTTCCCGTATAACGATGGGTACACCTATAATGGTGTGCTGTTCGAGCACGAACAGCGGCATTTCTTGTTGGTACACAGGGAGGCGTGCTGAGTTCAAGACCACCCCTGTTATGTGTTAGTCACGTAGCCTGTGTGGCCGTGGTAGGGCTTCAGTTACTTAGTGGGTAGTGGCTTGTCTTAGTGACGTCGTCATTTTAGAGTAGCTACGAAAAAATAGCGACGGCCCGTTAGTTCTTCACAACTTCTGCACTGTCCAGAAGCTTTTGAAGAACCGCGGCTCCCGTGAATTCTTCGGACACTCGCCTTCTGTGGTCACTGTCCGGGAATGGGGTACTCTCGAATTCTCTGTGCGCTCTCTCAGTACCGAGGTGCCGTTGAATTCTCTGAGCGCTCTCACAGTACCGAGGTGCCGTTGAATTCTCTGAGCGCTCTCACAGTACCGAGGTGCCGTTGAATTCTCTGAGCGCTCTCACAGTACCGAGGTGCTCTCGAATTCTCGGAGCACATTGGAGTTGCTGAGAGTTCCTCGAGTATTCTGGACGATTTCGTATATGATGAAGGCATCATCGATTGGGCAGCAAAATTAAGTCTTCGACGATGGACTCTTCTGGAACTGCAGTCAGGGGCGCTGGTTACGACCCGTTCAGTCAATGCAGGCGTCAACCTTTTATTGTTCACCCGTAAGACTTCTAGAAACTCTATCTTGCACTGTAAAAATGCGCTTTAGGCGTCTCAAACTTGAACGGATTGTTTGCAACGCTGTTGAAGGTGGGGAAACCTACGCTCGTGTCTGCTGCACCGGACAAGTTGAGCCGTGTTGGCTTAGCTCAACTCCATTTCGATGTACTAGGATACTTTTGGTTTGGTCGTCGATGTCAATTTCAGCCAAGCTCCCTTGACTTATCCGGAAATGCAGACAGGAACTTTAGCTTGGACACTTTGAAACGCGGTGCTAACCGCAGCCTGGTTATGTTGAGCCGAAACCGACTGAACTCGCCATCTTACGGAGTGAGGTTCAGTTCATGCAAGTATCGCACTTAACTGATCAAACCCCGCTTCACACTTGCGTTTTTAAACGCCGCGGCAAAGCAAACGCGTCGCAATTACAATTGTTTCAAATGAAAAACGCTGCGGTATAAATATCGCAAGTGTGAAAGGTTTCGTTTGAAACAATTGTAAGCTAAACTTAATTGCGACACGTTTTTTTGCCGCGGCGTTTAAAAACGCAAGTGCGAAGCGGGCCTAAGAGTGCCTAAGCGTTCTAAACTTAAATCAACACGTCGAAGCCAAGGCACCTTTCTAAAGAAAGATCCGAACAAGTCGAGCCTGACAAGTTTAATTTCGCTGCCCAATCGAATGCGCCCCGTAACCAGGGCACCTAAATAACTACGTGTGGGGCCTCCAAGGTGCGGCGCCTATTTATGCCGCTAAAAATCACAAGTGGCCTCCCTTGGTGACGTCATAACACCAGTCATTGATAGTTGATAGTGTTGAAAT
Organism: Parhyale hawaiensis; assembly: GCA_001587735.2. Classification (NCBI taxonomy): domain Eukaryota; kingdom Metazoa; phylum Arthropoda; class Malacostraca; order Amphipoda; family Hyalidae; genus Parhyale; species Parhyale hawaiensis. The sequence continues at coordinate 12,100,541 of LQNS02278161.1, forward strand.
AAAAATTAACTGTTTCATGTACGGAGGGCAAGCTTTACGTGGTTCAAAATGATGAGTAACTGCTGGCGAAAGTTACGCTGCAAGACTTGTAATATCGAAGGTGGTGGCCTTACTTACTGGACTGCGTTGCAGCCCATTGCTTGGCCCCTGTCTGGGAGCAACACAGAAAGTTCTCATAATGCCGGGGTCACACTATCAAATCGCACGTCTGAGTGGACCTTCAACTCGCACGTCCTCCCTACCATACACTGTTCAAGTCTGCAGCGCTGATACGGCAGCGTGACCGACGTGCGAGCTGACCGGTGCGTTCATTTGATAAGTTGAGCGATGGACCACACGATACCCTGACTGTAAACTCCTCGCAAATGAGGTTGGTGACAAATTGATAAATCGTCGATAAAATTTGTTCTATTCAACGTACCGACTTGAAGCAAAAAATAAACTGTTCTTGGAGACGCAAAGAATGGATCTATTGAGAAGAAACACGCATGCGTGATCACTGGCCAACGGTAAACTGCATAATTTATTCAATGTATCGCGTGGTCCATGGTTGAGAATGCGATTCGATGGTGTGCCTCCGGCTTTATTGATCGTCCTCGTCATAGGGCCTGTGTACACGTTAGTCTTTTGAATGCGTTCACTCGTCCGAATGTTTAGCAGCGTCGTTATGTACACAACTTTGTGTGTACCACAAAATGGAAACAGTCAAATTAGTTTCCTTGGTAAATGTCACTGTGCAAGTTACGAATATCTCTTCAAATTTGCAGGAAAATAAGTTTTTGAAAACAGTGCACGTTTCTGCGACTCAGTAACGCATTCGGACGAAAGGACGAGTGTACGCGTTGATAAGACTGACGTTTACATCGGCCTTATCGTTGACCTTGAGCTGCGTTCAGAAATTGTAGTGGCAAGTGGTCATATTTCGTGAGTCGAGAGTAAGGAAATACGAAAACTAGAACTAAAAATTCCAAACTCTAATCACAAGAAAGGATAGTGACGTATAATGAGGACTTCCTGTAGTTGCTGCCATTGTCTACTTTGAGTCGGAACCACTCTGCACAGTCGCATGCACCACTTTCGAGCAGAACATCCTCAGCTTGCACGTGGTTCTGATTATACAGTACAAATCGGTAACCAAGATACCAAGGGAAACTGTTGTTTTTTTTTTTTTCATTGAAGTACGTGCTGAACGTCCGCTCGTAAGTTGAGCGTGCGATTCTATAGTGTAGCTCTGGCAAGAGCCGCACCCTGTTTAGCCAACACGTTGACCTCGCGGGAAAGTGACGTCATCAACTGTGGGACCGAGGACTGGTCGTTTGATCGGCAGATTTGTTTCATTAGGCTGTTGTCTTCATTGCGAACGACTAACAATACTTTTCCTAACCTGATCAGCTAGGTACATAGCTACCTAGTTATTAGCTAGGCTACAAAATATACAGTTAGCTGTTCAGTTGACGTGGTTCTTTGTACTGTTCTAGTCTTTTCCTCTGTTTTCATTCAGCAAATCTGCTTTGCTTTCCTCCATCGTTTTTTTTTTTTTGTGAAATGCTGCTTTTTGTTGGTGTTTCTCTTCTTTCCGTCTGTCCGTTCCAATTCTCGTGGATCCGGTGTGGAGACTCCCGTCCATAGCTTCCACCTTTCTTTGGCTCACTAATGGCCCCTTGCTTTTTCTCTCTACATCGCAACTTGCATTGATCGAGGAGGCACATACTAATGTCTGCGTCTACCATTGCAGATCTGACGAAGATGCTCGGCTTGCCATGCGCAAAAGTAATGGCATCCTCAAAGGCATTCAGATCAGCCTGCTGCTGTCGTCCCGCACCGAGATGCAGAAGGTCATTGAGACCGCCAGACAACAAGCCATGGCCAATTTTGGCCGCAGCAATGCTGCCATGGCTGCTCCCTCCACACCCTCGCAGCCAGCCCCGCAGCAGCAGCAACAGCAGCAGCCGGCGCCTGTCGCCCCTGCTCCTGTGCCTGCACCTGCGTATGGGCATGCTGCAGGCCCCGCCTCCATGTACCAGCAACCTTCATATGGTGGTAACAGTTACTACGCCGGCATGTATGGAAAACCTGCAGCTTCTGCTGCCGCTGCTCCATCTACCCCAGCTTATGGAGAACCTACACCTACCAAGCCCGCTGCTCCTGCAGGGGGAATGCCCGCATTTGGATACTCCTCCTCTCCCGAGTATATGGCCCAGCGTTGGCAGAATGGATATGAAAATAAGGCCCTGGAGACCGCGACTGAAGCCAATCCATATGGGGGCCGCCAGTTGCAAGGCCAGATGGCCATGAATGCTACGCCTCAGTTCCCGCAAAACGAGGCAGCCAACGCCCCTTACGCAGCCCCAGCCAAGGCTGAGCCGCCTGTGGAGGAATATGATGAAAAAGAGTTGTATGAAATGGCTGTACGTGCCAGTAAATCAAACCAGTCTGCTCGTTCGCAAGCCTCGGGCACGGCTGCAAGTTCAGCTACTCCGTCTAATTCTCAACATGCCCCATCCAGCGCCGCCACTGGGGACTGGTCTCGGCCCAGTTCCGCTCGCGATCGTGACGCTGCTGCTATTAAGCCGACCAGCAGCCGCGCTCAGTCACCAAGAAAATCCGAACAAAGTTCCGACAGGAAGGACTCAAACAAAGACAGGGACAAATCACGCGAGAAAGAGAAGTTTGGACGAGATGAACGTGACAGAGATTCCAGGCGACGACGCTCCAAGTCTCGTTCCCGGTCTAGGTCTCGTGATCGAGATCGGCGACGACGTCACCGATCTCGATCGCGGAGCAGAGACAGGGGATCGCGGAGACGTCGCAGTCGTACTCGTAGTCGCAGTAAGGATCGCGGGCAGGACCGCAGCCGCGACAAGTCTCGCACAGGAGGCAGCAGCCGCGACCGTCCCGACCGCCGCTCCACAGAAGAAAAGTCTCAGCCAGACAACGTTCCCACGCCTGTGGTTACCCTCTCGAGCAAAAACTCGGGCGCCACTCTTCCAGGCCTCGGTGAAATTCCGCAAGAAATACCCAAGAGCTTGCCAAATACCATTCTTGGAGCTCCCGCCTCTCAAGAAATGCTTACTTCAGACATGTATGCATCGACAACAACTGTAAAAGCTGGAGCTTCCCCCATGGAGCAAGCTTGGGCTATGGATTCAACTCTAAAAAATGCTCCATCTAAACAGTTGCCAAGTAGTACGGAGAGAGGCCCAGGCCCTAACCAGCTGCCTCCTCGGGCAAGTCCTCAACAACGAGATCCGCGAACTCTGACCAGCGCTACAGTTTTGGGCACTCCTAAGACGGACAGTTGGGGCATCCCTATTGACGACTCCCATCTCGAATCAAAGCCCGTGCCTAATCATCTTGAAAGAAATCCTCCTGGTGGACTTGCTAGCAACCAAGGCCATGCTGGCATAAATACTAAATTTGGCAGTGCCATTCGCGCACCTGATGGACCTGCTGGACCCTGGAGCAACCGCGACCGCCCAGACATGCATGAGATGGACCGTCCGCGAGGTGTGCCATTTTCTGAAACTTCCAGGGATCCTAGAGCTCGGCCCTATCCTGTGAGCCGCTCTCCAGAAGCAGATATGCGATCCCCTCATGCTTCCACTGGCCGCACTAGACCTCAGTCTCCGAGTGGCTCGAACAAGAGGACTCGCTTTGGGCCTCCAGTGACTGATGCTCCAAATGATGCAAACAGAGATCCTCGGGCTGCGCGCATGGGGCAACCACCAGCTTATATGGAAAATTCTATGAGTGGACCGCAAGTGCACCAGTCACCCCGCAGCATGGAAGGGCAACGGGAGGACGTACCTCATTCGCGTCGGAGCTTGGAGAGATATCCTGGTGAAGGTAGTCTTCCTGGAAGTCGGTTTCCGCCGGATGAGCGCCGAAGAGACGCCGGTCCGTCTGATAGATATCCTGAGGAAGCATCTTCCGCGTGGCCGAGAGACGGCCGCGTGTTGGAAAAACCTCACCTCGATAATTCATACAATGTTGGTGGTCGCGGGGGGAGAGGAAGAGGTGGGTTTGAAGGAAGAGGAGGATTCGACGGTGGCAGAGGTGGATTTGATAGTGGAAGAGGAGGTTTTGACGGTGGTAGGAGCGGATTTGATGGTGGCAGAGGTGGACTTCTAAGTGCCAGAGGTGGGATTGAAGGGTCAAGAAGTGGATTTGAAGGTACTAGAGGTGGATTTGAAGGTGCTAGAGGTGGAATTGATGGTGCTAGAGGTGGAATTGATGGTGCTAGAGGTGGAATTGATGGTGCTAGAGGTGGAATTGATGGTGGTAGAGGTGGAATTGATGGTGGCAGAGGTGGAATTGATGGTGGCAGAGGTGGATTTGAAGGTGGCAGAGGTGGATTTGAACGTGGCCGAGGTGGATTTGAACGTGGCCGAGGTGGATTTGAAGGTAGCAAAGGTGGCATTGAGGGTGACAGAGGTGGATTTGAAGGTGGCAGTGGGGGATTTGAAGGTGGTAGAGGTGGATTTGAACGTGGCCGAGGGGGATTTGAACGTGGCCGAGGTGGATTTGAACGTGGCCGAGGGGGATTTGAACGTGGCCGAGGTGGATTTGAACGTGGCCGCGGTGGATTTGAACGTGGCCGAGGTGGATTTGAAGGTGGCCGAGGTGGATTTGAAGGTGGCCGAGGTGGATTTGAAGGCAACAGGGGTGGATTTGAGAGTGACAGAGACCGAGTTGAAGGTGGCAGAGGTCGATTTGAGGGTGGCAGAGGTGGATTTGAGGCTGGCAGAGGTGGATTTGATGGGGACAGAGGGGGATTTGAGGGTGGCAGAGGTAGATTTGGAAGTAGCAGAGGTGGATTTGAAGGTGGTAGAGGTGGATTTGAAGGTGGTAGAGGTGGATTTGAAGGTGGTAGAGGTGAATTTGAAGGTGGTAGAGGTGGATTTGAAGATGACAGAGGAGGATTTGAAGGCGGCAGAGGTGGATTTGAAGGTGGTAGAGGCGGTGGCCGTGGTCGTCATCGTGAGTTTGGCCGTTTTGAAGATGAAAGTTTTCGCCCCGACTCCGAGAGTCGTGAACGATTTGGTCCCGTGCACACCAGTGAGGACCGCTTTGATGAAGCATCTCGATCGTCTCCCTCTGGTCTTGGGAGCGTCAGAGGTCGGGGCGGCGGTGCTCGTGGTCGCGGTGGACTCCGGGACATGCCACGCTCCAATTCGCCGCCCGTTACTCGCCCTGCCACCTGCAGCGTTGAAATATTGAATTTGCCTCCATCAGCGACTTATCGTTCCATTCGCGAGTCATTCCATGGTGTCTATGTTCCTCGAGACGCAATTAAACTTTTAGGGGACGAAAATGGGGTCAAAATTGGGGTAGGACTCGTCCGATTCAATGAAGAAGCTGATGCTATTGCAGCATCGAAAAGAGATGGCATGTATATTCATGATAATCAAGTTCAAATTCGTCTTATCGATGAGGAAATTTACGATAAGCACGAAGACGTGCAAGTCATGCGATCTCGCCCTGGTGGTTTTGATGGTCCACCCTCAGACTTTGTGCCCTCGGAATGGGTGCACCTTGCAGGTTTGCCCCTCGATAAAACAGAGGACGATGTCGCCACCATCTTCAGCAACGCTTTCATTAATGACATACTTCGAGAAGTTTTCCCTAACACTCATAAAGCAACTGGAGGATACTTTATTAGGCTATCGTGCCCTGACGAGGCGCATGGGCTCACCGTTGACTCGAAAGGAATGGATATTGATGGCCACCCAATTGAAATGCACCAGGTAATGTCGAGTGAGGTGGAACAATGCACCGTAAAACTTGCTGAGCGTCACCTCATCGAAGACGCTGATCCTCTTCCGCCTGACGCTCGTCCGAGAAGAGATGCTCGCAATAATCTTGAGGCTGATGGCGGCCCCAACGGAAAACCTCACGGACGTAAAGGGGCTCTCTTAGCTACTCCCGCACCCGAGGCTGCTCTTGGCAACGGTACTAACTCGAAGAAGCGGCCGGCTGAAGACATTGCAATTGAAGGTGAATCTCCCCCAAAAAGAAGTGCTCCTCCACCAGATCTTCTGACTGACTCGGTAGTTATTCATGATGTGAAAATGGGCACCACTCACACAAACGTAGTCGATTTCTTCAACGATGGTGGACTTGTTCCCGAACACGTGCATTTTGTGCCGTATGATCCCAAGGTGGGTGGTCGGATATTTGTTATCTTCCCAAAAATAAAACAGGCGAACCAAGCTGTGAAAAAATCTGGCCAAGTTTTAGGTCCTTCCAAGGTTCGAATTGAACTTATACCCAAACCTGAAGTAATGAGTGCAATGGGTCTTCCGTTCAATCCATTAGAGCTCATCAAGAAATCCGACGAGTCTGTAAATAGTCCTAGTCAGGCTGACGAGATGGAGCATCAGGCGGCTTCTCGTCCCAGCCGCCCCGTGCTACTGGAGACCCCCCCGGCTGGATCTCGTCGACCTAAGGGGCCCCAAGATTCCCCGTCTGCCTCCAATGATATTTCACAGACAGCCACCAAACCGGGTGAGGTCATTCCTGAACAATTCGGGGAGCCCGGCTGCGTTGTGGCGCTCTCCAATCTTCCTTTCGACGCTTCTACTGACGATATCATAAAGTTCCTGCACCGCGAGTTTCCGCATATTTCCCCCGAGAATGTCATCCGACGCTACAACGAGCACAATATGCCAACTTCTGACGCTAGAGTCGCCTTTGCAACACCGGAAGAAGCAGATAAAGCAGTTCACGTGCTTCAGAGAAAGATGATATTCAATAGAGTTATTTACCTGGAGTTGGTAGATTAATAAAATAAATGAATTGTCGCTGTATAGATTTTGTAAATTGGTATATTAGAACCAAGTAGTTCTCTCACTTGAAGGCCAGTTTCTCTGAATGTCGTTCGTTTCTGTTCTTAATTAAGAGATTATAAGCCATTATCTGAAGAGTTCTTTTTTTGTTAGCTACTTTCTGTAAGCAGAAGCAGGTTGTGATCATGTTACTGACTTGCTTCCATTGAGTTTTTCAACACTTATGCAAAAAACGAACTGAGAAGCTTCCTTATTCGCATCTTTTGAAATTGTGTAATTTTATACTCGAGCAGTGTCGTCACTGAATTTTCTCTTATTCTTTATTGCATCAGTATCCCAAGAACCTTAATGATTTCCATCCCCAGGTTCTGGCTATACTCCTCAAACGAACTTCAGGCTTTCTGTGTTTCTCTACTTGGGTATTACTGATCTCATTTGTCTTAAGTTCTTACTTACAGCTTTTACTTGTCTATCAACTTTTTTTCTATTCATGCCGAAATTCATCTCCTGAGGAATTTTTTTCCCTAAATTCTGTAAGACTTAACTGTTAACGTGGACTTCATACATTGTAGTTACTTACTTTACTTTTATTGTAACAGTGATGTTACGAAAATGCAATTTTTATGTGCATTATTATTTCGTGTTGTTAAAATAGAGTTAGAGTTCTGAGCGAAACATTTGGAATGTTCTCAAGCACAATTTCACAGCGGTGGCACTAGACTTCAACCGCTCATGTGGAACTGTGTAAGCTAATCCTAGATCTTCAGCCATGGGTGAAATATACCCCACGTCTCTCAATATTATAATATAAAATAATTTTAATAAATACCTACCCGAAAAATTTGAAAATGTAGACCCAATACGTAGCTCGGTAGACGAGCTGCATCCGAGATGAAGTTCTGTACAGTACCGTGCTGTGTATCGTGTATTATACTGTGTTTACAATGTATTACCGTCTGTGTACAACGTAAGCTTAAAGGATTTTGTGACGTTCTTCGCAGTGATTGTGTTTGTGTACGTAGTAATACTCTCTAAAAAATTCTTCGATGCGCAACCACGAATATGTAAGTGGCAGTCGGAGATTTTCGCTGTTATGACTCATGAGTGAATGACTCATGAGTGAACTCGTCAGTTAGAACCCTATTCTTGTTTGTAAATGTTATCACGAAATTTGCTAGCGTGTGCGTTTCCTATGCATTTGTAAATAAGTAAAAAGTCATATCACACCGCAATGCATTGTATACAACCGCAAATTAATTACCAGGCAATCTTACCGTCGAAAGAAGAGCCTGGCTAAGTCTGTAAAATATTTGTATTAGCTAAGCAAAAACCAAATTTTGCAATAAAATATAGCCCCGTGCGTGCCTTACCTGCCTCACTTTTTATTAGGCTACGGTGTTCACTTCTTGTTTGTGTGATACAAATCATGTTGGGTTTTTCATTTCAAAGTGTGCTGGTAAACCTTCTGCTGCTACTACTACTACTACTACTACTTCATTTCAACTCTCTCTTAAGAAATTTTGCCGGTGGTTGAGCTGCTTCAGCTAGTTAGTGAAGTGTCCAGCCTTTCGATCACTGTTATTAACCTCTAAATTCTCGCTTTCTGTTATTATTGATGACGATTTGTAGAACACTTGACGTCGCAATTGCTTGTCTGATGTAATTATAAGCGTCTACCGTCGCATCGTGGCTTGGGGACTCCAGCACTAGGCTGCAAGAACGAAAATCCTCACCCCTTACCTTCCAGCGGTCAAAAATCCCCCGAAGACCAGTTCTGGAGGCAGTCGCACTGCCTGGTTACGGACAGGTGATGTATACCTGTAGTCACTGCCGCCCTTCTGTGACCCTGTGCTGGCCGGGGGCGTGTTGGCAGGAACCATAAATTCGAGCCGGGGTCTGTTGGGGTGCCGCTTTCGACTTGACTTAGAGGTTAATCAACACTAGACGCCATGCAAGCTGAACTTTCCCCTTATAAGTTCCTTGCGCGATTGACTACTGTATCCCCGATATAATCCGCTTCAACTGATCTGGAACTTTGGTTGTGAGATGACCAATTGGATACTATTTAGGTGAAGGACTGTGCTCGGCATTGGATTCACCACGTCCGGTTAAGATTGCTCTAAAAAATCGATCCAAAGTTTCTGATCGAAAGCCCACAAGTCAGATTCCCGACAAATTGAAGCCTAAGTGGATTAGATTAATTCAAGCTCAGTATGTAACTCGAGGATGTCCTTTTATTTATTTTCTCTCACAAACTCTATCGGCTCTTAGATATGCGCTTACAGGTCCATAGTATTTAGTTAAAAGAAGAGAAAGCTCCTCGTGTCCACCCCAGATTTGAGGCAACCAAAGTTTAATTTAAAGCAACAAAAGTTAAATTTATGTTGTATTCGATTTATTATAAATGCCTTGGATTTTATGCTCAATTTTGAATATTTATGATTTCACTTTAGCTGCTTTAGTTTTCACTATAGCCTTGCTAATTTCATAATGCAAAGGTATTGTCTCTATCTAATTACATACTGCATTGGTGCTTTCTATGAATCTTTTTTTTTATATCTTTAGCTTGCATCTAAGCACGCACGCTGAAGCAATTTCGATAACACCTATAGGATTTGTTTGTTTAAAGGCATTTTTTTGCGTTTTGTTTTTGTTGTTAAGAAAATAGCTACTTTTAAACAAGCGGCCACCAAATTTGGCCAAGCATGCGTCCCTTGCGGGGAGAAGGGTTGGAAGGGAGGGGGGGAGGTCTTTCTCCATCCCACACACACGGAACCTCACTCATTTTTATACAATGGCTTGTTGTGTTGCTGCTTTTGTTCTACTCTTGATTTTTCTTAAGCAGCTGTTCTCATACGCAGTGTCCCAGGGTAAGCCCACACTTGTCCATGGGTTGGTTCCTCGTTTGTATCAGAGAACTATGTATTCCTTTTTTTTCTTCCTCTCTTGGACCACCTTTGCAATGGCTAGGTAGGCCATACCTATACCATAGGTATAACTGTTCATCAACCAATGCTAATGTCACCCCGTCGCCCCATTTTGCTTCAGTGCCTCTCCAAATTTCTCCTTCGTCATTTACGGGACTGCCCCCCCCCCCCCCCCCCCCCCCCCCCCCCCCCNCCCCCCCCACCAACTCTGGTAATCACAGCTTAGCACCAATATCCCATTTTCTTCTCGATTATTTCATTGTGTATATTGTCACGTTGATTGTACATATGAACTGTATATTTCTACTACGTTTACTGCAATGTGAATGAAATAAACGTATATGTAAAACTCTAGTTTTCTCTACCTATGTTCAAGTCCTAGCTCGCATTCTATGTATGAACTAGTTAGCTAGTCTAATAGACAGGGTGTTCAACACTTTTGTTCCCAAACTTTAACATTAGATAGCGATCGTCGAAATGAACATTTTTTATTCATGAAGGTATAGCCTAAAATGTTTAGTTAAAGAGTTAAAAGGACTTTAATTTGGACAGTTATTAAAAAAATCATACACTGTCTTGCCCAGATGCGTCCAAGGCGCTAAAGTCTGAACGTTTGACGCGCTGGAACATATCTGTTGGGATGGCAGTGGATATTCCCTCCAGTGCCGATGATACATTTGCAGCCGAAGAAGAACTAAAAATAAACAAACTAATCTTCATCTCTGATGTCGAGGTGCACTCAGAATATCGGATGAAAATTAATTCAAACCCCTGTCACTTTCATGCATATCATATCCTTACCACAATTTTTTCATTAACTGTCCAACTTCAAGTCTTTGTAACTCTATAACTTAACATTTTAGACCATACCTTCATAGAATTTAAAATGTTCATTACGACGATCGCTACCTTCTATTAATGTTTGGGAACAAAAGTATCGGACACCCTGTATAAGGTAAAGAATTTGCACAGCACTTCATTGCTTACGTTCGCTATCAATATTCTTGCATGACTACGGTAAATTTTGTAGAAATGGTACAAACGCGCTACAATAAATAGCCTGGTGGCTGTTAATATGCACTTAAACTTCGCTAGGTACTTTTCGTGATTTTAGCTCCTGACCGCAAGAAACGTTTCAGCGTTCTATGTTGCGTAACATTAGATGAAATCGGCATATCACAGTTAAAAATACAGTGCGCTTTACGAATTGAATTCAGCTCTTATGACTGCGACTCCGCTATATGTGATGGACTAGTATTTATCTGTGACTAATGGTCTTTGGGAGCATCAGAGAAGGAAGAAGAGCAATTTATAAGATAGGAACTGAGATTTCTGTCAAGAGTGAAAGAGTCTGTCGCGCTTACCTAGTGAATTTAAACGCAATTATTAGGATCTTTCGAAGAGCGATAACACCGTCCTCGTGAACTGATTACATTCAGTCGTAATCATCATGTATTGGATCGGGATGATGATCCCAATGCTTAGCTCCAGAAATAGGAAGTACTCGTGTACCAGTCTCTGTGCAGGTGTAGCAACTTGGGTATGCCCTCGCCGAAGAAATCGTCCACTGATTTCACTATTGGGAGCAAAATGTACAATCTTGGCATTTCCCAGAGCACCGTGTAGTGAAGGAGAAAGGAAAACGTATTGCGCAAAGCAGTCCCTGTCATGGACGTGCGTCAGAAGCAGAGATGCGTTATTGAATTCCTCCAAGCAGAAAAAAAATGAACCAATCGACATTCACAGGCTCGTTGTGAACATTTACGAAACCGATGCGGTTGATGTCAGCACAGTTAGGAGATTGGTTCGTCGATTTCAGAGTATCGACAAAGATGTGAGGGACAAAGTGTGCTCCATCTTCTGAGACGGGAACGCGCCAGGCGTCATCCTTCTGGGGGTGTCTTGGAACCAGGGGCGACTGTCAGCTTTGACCATTACGTTGAGACGTTGAACAAGCTGAAGGCCCAGATTTCCCGCTTAAGGCCAGACAAAGGGCGACATTCAGTTAGCAATAACCACGACGGCGCTAGGCCACACACAAATTTGAAGACCACGGAATTCGTGACAAAGCTGGGCTGGAGGGTCGAGGCTGTCTCGACCTATTTATGGTGGTTGGATGCGGCGCTCTGCCTACTTGAGCCTCATTTAGGGGCGTTGCTCAGACACATCAGATCTTCGACTAAGCACAGATCCCGATATAATAGGCGAATTGTGTTAATTGCATGGCTGTGGCAAAGGTATTCGTGCAGTTGAGTAACAAGGGCACCTGATAAATTAGGCGCTCCAACGTAATTGAACAGTTGCAGTTTCGACAGGCGGGAGGTGGTGAGCGTGTGAAATAATGGCCGTGAGTGATGCTCGTGACACCAAGCGTATTAGACGTGTTTTATGGAAATTTCGTCAAAGTGATTCAATTGTTTAGGGACAGAGTTAATATCTACAAAAGGTTTAAAGGCAGTGAGAAAAGAGGATAACGTAGCCCATTGGGTTTACCGATCTTTCTGATAATAAATTCTAATTTTCTTCCTAAACTCTTTTCACTTTGTGAGACAATGGTATAGAATGTAGTGTAGAGAAGGTTTCAGGCCTACTTTGCTAATGAGCCGACTTCTTCATTGCCACTAATGCCTGGATGGCTATGAACCCAATGGATCGTAAATGTATCGTTAGGAAGAGTCAGCAATGGGTTAGTTATCCAAACGGCGAGATAGCGAGATGACTGCCAGCATTTTGCAAGTCATATCGTAACTTCCTGCGATACCCTAAATTAGGACATCGAACCGACTCACGTAAATGCGAAACTCAAAACACAATATCGGGATCGATAAATCGTAGGAAGTAAATATCACAAACAATCATCATTACCATATTCACTTTGTCCCTAAGTATAAGAAAACATCACGACCTTTCATTTCAAATTTTGAATTTTTACTTGTCCAACGGCTGGAATGACTCTTTGATCACGCATGATTAACCTGGGGAAGAACTCACGCTGTGATCAATTCTCACCGCTGATTACGGTTGATTGCTATCAGAACAACGTCAAAATGCGGTCACAAAAACGCGCGAATCATGCGCGATCCGGGGGAATCATCCGAGCGGTGGTCACAAAAAAAACCTTTAGCAGTAGCAGACTTCTCTCCTATAGGCTATGAGTATGTAGCTAATAGCCACATACATTTAGCACGAAATTAACTTCCCCTAAACAAAATCATTGACAGCGTTTCCAGTCTTTACTATATGCCACATAACGAAGGATAATCATTGATATTATGAATGTTATAAGATGTGGGTAATGGGTACTTCCTTATCGCAATTTTCTCGACATCCACTCGAGTCGAGATACAAGAATTTGGCTCCCGGCAGAAGTTCCGTCCCCGAGAGAGCTTCGGCTTAGCGCCTGTATCTATCACCCTTTGTTTGCCTTCTCTTTGTAGCAGCCTATCAATATCAGCGCAATCTATGTAAAACGTCTTCTGTATTAACTCTTCAAATAGTCTTCCTGTCAAGGATTTATTGAGCTTCAGAGTCAGCTGAATTCTGTGTAATTTTCATTGCATCTTTTTAAATCGTTGTGTTCTCATTGAAGCAAAATTGAAAAGCGGGCTAAAGTCACGTGACAACTTCCGGACGTATTCAGTGAATGCACGTGTTCGGACAAACCGCGGCTTCAGCTTGTACACGGACTTTTTTGTTGTGTTGCGTCCATTGGTAACGGTATATTGACTATTAGAAATGACTCCTGAGAAACGGCTTGCTGATGATGAAGCTACAGAACAAGATGCGAAAAGGCTCAAGGAAGACGAAGAAGGCATAACTGAAAGTTCTGCTGAAAAAGAATCTGAAAATGAGACACCGCCAGAACAAAGTCCCGCCACTTCTGTAGCTCAAGATGCTAACTCCACTTCAGAAGATGATTCGGTACGTTGCTCGTTTTTGGTGTGTGTATTCATTTGCTTCTTAATATTAGTAGGTTACAAAGTATTATCGAGCTTTGTTTGGTGTGCATAAATAGGCTAGTTACTTTTACTTAACTAGGCCGCTATGTCCTTTTTGTTAATATTTTCACCAATGCAAGTTTGGCCTAGGCTAGCAATTGGGAACACAGGGTTGCCAAATTGGCCCTTTCATGGCCAGTTTCCTCAAAAATGGCCATGTTATGAATACTGTGACCATAAAAATTTTACTTGGCCCTTTTTTAACAAATGTGACAATTTAAATGGCCATGTTTGGACCTCATAGCCCGCATTTGTGAGGGCGGCATACTACTCACCAAGATCTTGGCGAGAAGTGCCACACTATGAAATGAGGCTCATAGCCTATAAGATTCAGTTTTGCTGTATTTCCCAAATGAAGTGTTGAGCGAACCAAGATGCTGCAACGTTATATCCCGCATTTTCAAGGGCGGCAAACTTGTTGCCAAGATCTTGGCAACAACTACCCTAACTACAATGAAACCTGGGTCCCGGGTTATAGCTATATAGTATAGAATTTCGAACAAATCTCATTCAATCTTCAATCAGACATACTTGTAACGCAACGGTTGCAGTCTCGCCAGGCTTGAATAACGTAGTTACCAGTTGCGCCACAGTTCACGAATCGCGTTGGTAAAGTGACTGCACTGCCTTAGGCTTTTGCTTGTCATGCCTATTTGCAAAATTATCTGAATTGCGTTGGTAAAGTGACTGCACTGCCTTAGGCTTTTGCTCATCATGCCTATTTGCAAAGTTATCTACATTCAGAAGTTATTCCCTGCAACATACACACTTCTTAAAATGCCTAGTTAAAAAGTGAGCAAGGAAGAAAATATAATAACAGTGACTAAACTTACAATGACAACGGTTTTTGCGACCCTCTGCACAGCAGCAATTTTCACGGCCCTCTGCATCGCAGTGGTTATTGCGACCCTCTGCATCACTGCAGTTTTCGCGATCCTCTGCACTGCAGCCATTCTTGCAACCCTCTGCACCGCAGCAGTTTTTGCGACCCTCTGCACCCTCTTTTTTAAAGTCAGAAGGCTGCCCAAAAATTCCTCTGTAACAGCATTAGCAGATGGATTTTGTGAACCCACAGCTGATGAACTACCTCCAGGAAAAAAGATAAGACTGCATACAGAGGTCTAGGGAAAGGAAGCAAGCTCTTTGACAGCAGGGGTGGAAGCATTGATGCCAACCTAAGAAACTAAGAGAAGACTGAGTTTCAATTCAGCAATTAAATCAAAAGAGGAAGCAAGTGGAGAAGATGTAGCTAGTGCTAAACAAGAAACAAGGAGTACAAGAGAAAGAGGATGCAGAGAAAGAGATCATGGGATATCAACCTCTTGAAGAAGAAAACAATCATGAGAAGATAGCAAAGAAGCAGTTTATGATTTTGTGAAATTCACCTAAGACAGCAAAACAGTGCAGCCCTGTTACAGTAGAATGTGGGAAAGTGTTTAAAAACTAAAGGATGTTAGGATAACATTTATTAGGTTAATTAGGCAAAGCTGAAATGCCTGTCAGACAAGAAAATGAACATGCTTCACTTTTCAAATGCCCAGTCAAATTAAATTATTTTATCACAGCTGTGTCAAATACCTAGGTATTCTTTAAATTACTATTGAAATTTGTCACAAAAATGCTGTATTGTAAGGTTGGGCTGTTTCATCACTCCGGGGGTTATTTTGCCACGTGGCAAAGTTTGTCATTGCGGCAGAGTTTTCACAGCAGAAAAATGGTACAAGGTCCATTTCAAAGTTGACAAAATTATCCTTGAATTTGAGACAAAAAAGCCCCTCAGATGAATAAAGAGTCAGTTGGACGTCAAAGTTGATTGTACAAATTAGATGTCCAACTAACTCTTTAATAGTTGTCTGAAGGGCTTGTTTTTTGTCTCAAACTGAATACAACTTTGTTACCTTTGAAATGGACCTTGCACCATTTTTTTGCTGTTGAAACTTTGGTGGCAATGACTATAAAACTGAAATCTTTACCATGTGGCAAAATAACCCCCGAGGTGATGAAATACCCCAACCTTACGGTACTTCTTTAAAAAGCATTATTTTAAAATTCTTTTGGGTAGATAAGGAAGTAGGTAGACAGGTACCTCGATGCAGTTGCCCCATTAGGCTATTGCACTGGTCCACATTGTACCACTACAAACGTTTGTAGTTGTCTATCTCATAATGTAATTTTCTTTTTACCACCTGGAATTTTTTTCTATTTCAAGGTATGAACCTTTAAATATATCTTTTCCCTACCTTGTGCAGTGAAATTAAGGTTTTCAACTAATCTATGTTTTTCTCTCCAGGCCTTAGCAACTCAATAAGTTCTAAAAGTTGGTCCACATTGTACCATTTTATGGTATATAGGCTACATAGGTAATCAGTGATCCATTATTTTTGTATAATGTAGCTATGCCGAGTTCAATTGTGATATGAATACCACTAGCTAAGAATGTCTGCTGTAGATAAATGGCTCAGCAGCTACAGACTTACAATAATTCAGTAGGTATATTGCCTATTGCCATCACTGTGTGTTGCAGTTTGTTGTTTCTAAAGGATATGCTGCACTGTTTATGCAGTTGCTAAATAAATAATTAGTTTCATTTTGTTTCAGTTTGTTGTATCCAAAGAATGCGGAACGCTACTCTTGGCAGGATGTGTCCAGTGGAGTCTCATTGGCCGTCGCAACCAGACGGCCATACCCGCACTGCAGCATTTTGCCCCCCGACGGATGAAGCCTTTTGCTAACACTAAGGTTGCATTTGTGGCATCACACTGTTCTGCAGCTCACTCTATTATCATCACCAAGGATGGCACAGTCTTCACTCTGGGTAGGTTGTTAAACTTGTTGAGTGAGCCAGATGTCTGTTTCACTGAGGGGTTCACCAATTTGCTTGTGGCTAGAAAGTGCTCCAACTGGACTAGCATTTTGGAGGTAACCCGGGGCAACCCATAGATTTGCATGGCCGTAGGGACATATTCTCTTAAGGGTGCTGAAAGCATGTAACTGAACCAGAGCAGCCAGTACTAGCACAACTGAAATAAGATCCACAAGTGGGAATAAGTGCCCCAGCACATGGATAAGTGATTATATATGCACAAACTGAAAGAGCTAGGTGAGAAAATGCCTGAATTGTAATGTTACCTAACTTGACTAATCCTAAGTCCTAACCGTACGTCCACATGCGCTCATACCATTTAGTGTGTACTGATATGTTCGGCTCTCCCTTTGTTTTTGCCTTCTTTCTACAATCTTTCACATTCCTCATGGTGATGCTTTTTCTGTTATTGCTCTTCTTTCCTCACTTGCTCTTCCTATACGTATTTGTTGCTCCAATGTTAGTGAGAAAACCACTGTTGCACAGTGCAGAAAAATGGTTGATCCCCTTAAAAGCAAGCCATTACATAGGATCCCTTAACTATAGCTAGGTATATAAAACTGTCTTAACATTTATTTTACAGGAGAGCCTTACTGTAGTAAAATCTTCCATGGAAATTTATATCCGGCAAAGAAATGGCTAGTGAAAATGTGTACAGTAATTGTAAATATGAAAACCTATGGCTAATGTAGCCTCGGAAACCTTGGTGCTTCCCATAACATAAGATAGGTGAACCTAAGTCATCACTTGAATACAGTCTACAAGAGCATATGACAATAGTGTAATATGCTATTACAAAAAAAATTTTCATTTGCAGGGTTTTGCCATTTGTGCCAACTATATTTTTACCAATGGCATGTTATTCTTACAGAAAACTTCCAGAATACTAGTGGGAGCACTTTCCAGCCACAAGCAAATTTGTGAAACCCTCAGCAAAACAGGCATCTGCTGTCACTCACCAGTCAATCTAAAATTTTGAACTGAACTATTTTTTCCTATGTATAGCATGTCTTCTATCAATTTTTGTATGTAGCTATCTATTTATAGCAGGTAAAAAATGCTCGACAAATACACTGCACTTGGTACTATATACACCTACTCCTCGATTATGTCTCCCTACCAACAATGTAGCTACACCATGATCCAAAGCAAGAAGAGAGCAGGGACATGTACCAGCTATTTTTTCTGTCTTCTTCTCTTTTCATTTTTCATCTCTTTCCCTGCACTGCATGGCTGAGCAATTACATTTGACCGAGCCGTGAAGGCTTAGTGATGCTTGCGCCTTATTTATTGCTAGACATGGGGCACCTGGGCAAGATTGTAGCTGCTACAAGAACTCATTGGAGTCCAACGCAACTTCTAAACTGTATTATACAGAATTGTGTTGCTGACAGTCTTCATATCTAATATGGCGGGAAAGCTCATTATAAGCAGATAATATTAATTACTGTATGTTGTATTGCTATATTAGGGTGTACTGAAGGGGGTTTCCTTGGCAATGGTGTGTTTTAAAGGTTAGCTATGCAATGCAGTTTCTTTAATATATTTGAATTGCAGGTCGTAATGAAAAAGGTCAGCTTGGCTGTGGAGATTGTGAGGAACACGCTGGCCCTGTGGAGGTGGAGGCTCTTCAAGGTCTGCGTGTGGTCTCGGGAGCTGTCGGCAGAAACCACTCACTGTTCCTCACTGAGAGCGGCACAGTGTATGCCTGTGGGGACAATAAGAGTGGACAGTGTGGTGTAGGCAACACTAACGCTGTCATTTCCACGCCTGTCAAGATTGATTTCAAAGATGACAGAATCAGCAAGGTATAAATGCGTCAACCTAACACTGCCTTAATAAAATATCATTATAGGTAGAAGCTAAATAAAGCGTCATTATTTGTAGAACCTGATAGCACTACAGTACCTATAATTCCTAAATGGAGAATCTCCCTTCCCTATTCCTTTCCTAAAACACCATTTTGTGTCCAACGAGTTTTTAACTTATTATCACTTGGTGTCTAAGGACTCTTAGGCTAACTTATAACCACTTCATATCTGGGGAGTTTTTAATTATTGATCGTTACCTGCTTATTTTAGGTGGCGTGTGGCGCCGAGTTCAGCATGATCCTCGACAAACGTGGCTACTTGTATTCATTTGGCTGCCCCGAGTACGGGCAGCTCGGCCATAATACTGACGGCAAATATTTCGTCACCAGCAATAAACTTTCCTTCCAATTCGAAACCTCTCCACGTCGCATCCCTGTGTTTGTGGAGTGTGCCAAAGGCGGGCCCATCAAGCCTATCCCCGATGTGCAGATTGTCGACGTGGCGTGCGGCAACAATCATACTGTGAGTTGGTCTCTTCTTCTGCAGTTCATCAGCTTTTGTTTAACCTTTACCATCCACATTACAAGTCAGTTTGCTGTAGGAATAACTTTATATCATTGGGGTAAGCTTAATTGTCGTTGACGACTTGTAGTTGGACCTCTTATAGTTGACTGCAAAAAAGCTGTTGCTGCATCCTGTAGTAGTTTAGCTCTACTAGAATCGTTCGGTTCATTTCGCGATTTAAGCCATGTTCCAAGTGAAACTGTTTGGTTGACTCTATCCTATAGTCCTCTGAAAAATAATAGATGTTACCTACTTTCTTTTCTAATTTTCAATGCTATTTTACTATTTACTAAGTAGGTACTTGAATAAGTGCCATGGACGCTAATCAGTTACTATGTTTCACGCAGTAAGTGGTAAAAAATTGTTCCAGCAACTATTGCAAAATAGTAGCTACCTACATAGCTACAGCTAAAGGGCCAGGGCTTGGGCCTACGAACCTCTCCAGGAATGAACTGGGTCCATCTACTGCCAGCTTTTTAATCTAGTCTACTAGTAGTTCACTGCATACCTACTAGGACTACGTACATCAGTGTTAAGCAATATCAGGGCAAGTGTCAAATTTTGGCCAGTTAACTTATTAGGCTATGTCTGAAGTTGCCTAAATTTGGAAATTTTACTGGGAGCTCAATTTTATGTCACTGCTAGTTACGGCATAGCTTTAGATACCTAATGTTCAGTGCTGGGCACTTGCGGCCCAGCTACAAGATTATTAATGGCCTGAACATAGGTTTGCGGCCTCCGGCCTTTTTCTTTTTGCGCTGGTGCCGCAAGTGACCTCCTTTGGTACCATTAGTATAGTTCCTGATATTTTCACATGGTCGCTGCCATAAGTGTGACATATACGAGTTCATATGATTTCGTTTATTGATGTTTTTTAATGCTTTACAGGTGGCAAGAGATTCCAAAAAGCGTGCATACGCCTGGGGCTTTGGAGGATATGGTCGCTTGGGTCACGCTGAGCCCAAGGACGAGATGATCCCCCGGCTCATTAAGTTCTTTGACGGTCATAACCGTGGTGTGCTACAGGTGTGTACTGCTGAGCTGAAGTCATACAAGCATAGGTTTGGCCACAAGATGCCGTAAGATATCTACATTCACCTATTCCATACCTACTGAATATTTGTCGTGAATAAATGGCCACTTTCAGTCACTAGCAAAATATAAATGAACCAATTTTAAGCCCGGACTCTCTCGATGGTGGAGTGTGAGAGAAATGGACTGATGAAAAAAAGAAAAACTAATTGTATTGCAATTTTTAATAAATACTTGGTTACAGTGCCATGGTTGAATCTGTGTGACTATTTTGTTTCATCGCATCTTCTCCTCTGCCAGGTATACTGCGGTTCTACATTCACCATTGCCAACACAGAACTGGGTACCTACCTTTGGGGTCAGACCAAGCGTACAGGAGAAGCTAACATGTATCCTAAGCCCATACAGGTGTGTACCGGTGCTATTATGCTCACCATTTACTACCACTAGGGGAGTGGCATTTCAGGGGAACTCATGGTTAGCTCAATTTTAGCTAGGCCTTTATGCCGTTTATTTTTTGTTCCTCCCATTTTCATGCTCCTGCTTTTCACTTTGTGAGCACTTCCTCTTCTTTCCCGACTTGTTCCCATGCCCCTCGAGGTGCATAGGATGGGCCAGAGGGTTAGGTATGTTAGGTTCACCCATCCTAGGTTATGGGGAGTAGCGCACCCACGAGGTTTGTGTAGCTTACCTTAGCCATTAGCTAGGCCTTCGGGACGGCTGTCTTTCGTGCCCGCTTTGCTTCCTTCCTGATTTTCTACTAGTGATATTACTTTCATCTGTTCTTTCTCGACTTGCTGTCACTATGTGCGTTGGTCCACCTTCGTGAATGGGTTCCACATATCTATTGATGTATGATTTTACCAATCACCCCTTTACCAAGCGTTTACTGGTACCAAATTATATTATTGTGTTCATCTTTGGTGAAGGGATACTGTGTGCTTGGGACAAGGATTTGATAACTGGAATACAATTTCCCAATT
>LQNS02278161.1:12121876-12136800 GCA_001587735.2 Parhyale hawaiensis
GCTCCTTAATGCTTCCTATTATTGTAGAATGAGACGTACTTCGCGCCCTGGCGGCGCACGAGCCTGTGGATAACCACGAGAATAATTCGGCGCGATATAGGCATTGTGCCACTGAAGCGCTAGTAAAACCTTTACTACTACTACTATGATACGGCATATTCCTTCCTTTTCTTCTCTTGAATTACTATAGTTGTGTCTAGGGAGGCTTAAGTAACTAATATAATAATAATGTTGTTCTCATGTACTTTGATCTTTTGTGGAAATACCGTTGTGCGTGCGTGCAGTCCATGTTTCTAGCGATACAGCTACTGCACGCCCCTTGCTTTTCGCCTTCAGAAATACCGTAGTTGCGTCCAGGGAAGCTGAAGTAACATCTTCACTAGTTCATGTTCTATAATACCTACTACTCCTTCAATCTGTCAGCCGTAGCTGTTGATACTATACTCGACCATTTTATCAAGGCAGTTTGAGCGTGTTCAAATAACAATCAATTCCCTTTACAGCGTGGCCAATTCTATGGATATTTATGAGATTTCTCTATAGCTATGCTGGTAGTGGTCGGGGCTAAGATATGGGACGAACAAAATCTCAGAAATGTCCATAGAATTGGCAACGCTGTAGAGGAATTTGAGGACGCCCAAACTGCCTCGATAAAATGGTCAGAGTATAGTCGGTAGCATGATTTATTTTTTCTATGGGTTACTTTCGACTTTGTTAATTTTAATATCTATTGCATCTGATCAACAAATACCTAACTTCATTAAGCTAGTAAAAACCATTTCTGCCATAGCCTTATGTATACAATTTCTAACAATTTTATGCCCAGCAAATTGATTTTTTGAGTACGACAGGTTTATGCAATTACCTGGGTTGACAGCTGACAGGTTGAAGTTACAATCTATCTAACATTGGTTGATTTGCTCTCCAGGACCTCTACGGATGGAATGTTCGTTCTGTCGGGTGCTCCACCACTAGTATTGTTGTGGCAGCTGATGACAGTGTTATTGCCTGGGGACCTTCTCCTACGTACGGCGAACTGGTTAGTGGTCTATTGCGCCAGTAAATTTTTTGTCCATACTACTATTAGTGGTTTATTTATTATTCCCCTACTTATATAATTGAGATCCACTAACGTTGTTGTTCGGCGGCTGACGACTGTGTCGTTGCGTCTATACTTTCTTCTAGCATTAATAGAATTATCAGTTATCTATTTACTACTTTCAGATTATGTTTTAGCAGTTTAGGATTATTGTTGCATACTTGTGACCAGGGCCTGGGAGACAACGTCAAGTCCAGCACCGTTCCAAAGGAGTGTAAGCTACTGGACGGCGTGCACGTATATCAGGTCACCTGTAGCGCTGGCTTTTCTCTCTTCATTGCTCGTGAAGACACTGACCAGGACAAGACTCTTCTTGCTAAGCTCAAGGAAGTCTCTGTATAGGTATTTGACCACGTGAGTATATACCTCAGGAGGCCTGTTTAGATCACCTCATGTCGGGTTCACATGACAGTCGAAAGAAGGTATTCTCTCGACTCAGAATGCATTGCTGTGTCCATTTAAACTTCAACTGACAGTTACGAGTAAGCCTACGTTTGCCTGGTGGACGGTTTATTGCCGAAAACCTCTTGAAAATCTAAAGTTCATTTTTGAACTCTTTTAGGTTTTTCCTTAAAAAGTTTGAATACTAATTAGTTATTAAGGTTTCGTAAATATCCCTGCCCACAAATAGTGTGATCCAAAGCCATTAAGGAACAAAACGGGAGATCGACATATGTCGACGCTAGCTGTTATAGGTTAAACGAGAGAAAAGTGCTCAGCTTCCTGAATTCTACTTCACTTGACGTTCGAAGATATATCTGGAACCTTACTAGTGACACTTGTTAAGCCAAGCTACTTTACAGCTCAAATATTAACTGTGCTTATGGTCGACGCACTTGTTTTAACAAGGATACAATCAAAGGTTCGAATGCTGAGGCAAGAAAACACGCTCTTTTGACTGTCCTACGAGAGCGTCTTTAGTTAATTCTTCTTGACGGTGTTCAATGCTACTTCATTGTCTCTTTCCTTATTCTTTGCTGACTACCTGTTGTTCCGCTGGTATAGTGAAGTCCTGCTTTGTGTAGCTATGGGTTCTTCGTTAGCCTTAACATTCGTCTAATTTATCAATCAATCAACTTTACTAGGTACTGACAGGGGTGGTACAATAGTTGCGGCTACGGATGTTAAACAAAGTTTATAACTAACTAAACTAACGAGTGCAGTAATGCCTATAAGTATAATTAAAGCGTTACTGTACGTGTTGAATTTCTCATATTAGCCCTCCTTGTGACCCCCGAGTTGTTGAGTTTATGCTGATACATACGATGCACGTCAGTATTTTAGCAACCTATCACACCGTATGTATTAGCTCTAAACCATCGAGTGACAACTTGTCTTTGCGCTCCAAATAATGCTGTTCCCATGAGGCACCTGATATTGGCCCGTCGGTTTGAGGTTTATACAAAGTTTGTTTGTGTGCTTGGTTGGTCACTCGGTCTCCCTCCCTCATCTCAAGCGTTGGATATATCTACCTTACTTCCCGCCTGCTGAGAAGATCAAAAACAACCCAAGTGAAGCCTTTTGCAACACTGGGAAACTCGAAACGCTGCTAAAGAAAATCCAACAAAACTCCGTAAACAGCTGACTTAAATGCCTGCAGGTCAAAACAAACGAAAGCCGATGCCGGCAATGAATTCCAAACCCTAACAGACCAGGGCTCGAAGCATCAACTGAACTGACGAGTTCGGCATCTAACACTCTCCAAAGTCAAAGAGTGCTTTGTCAACCGCAGCACGTGTTGTCTTACCAAAGACCTTGAGGGCTGGGACAGAAGAATACAACCAACAACCAATGTCTCTCGTTCTAGAGTTGGAAAACCTTGAGGACCAGGAGAAGGAGTCGCACTTGGAAAGCTGGAGGGCTAGGAGTCTGAGTTACAGTTGAACAAATTAGAGGGCTAGGAGTCGGAGTTAGCGTTGGTAAAACTGGAGGGGTAGGAGTCCGAGTCGGACTTAAAACATCCGGCTCCGCTGCCCTGGTTTTATTTTATATTATGCTGTCCCTACGAGGATGTCAATAACGAGTTTATATGTAAAACATCCGACCTGCTATCCTCATTTCAGCCAGCTAAGCCAGCTTCTGATGGTAAATTATACACTTAGCAGCAGTTCTTTGGTTTGCAAATGGCGGTAAGATGTTTAGTTGGCCAGTGTCATCAACATAACTATCGCTTGGGAATGTTAACCCGTAAATGAACTGGCCCACTCGAGTATAGTCGTTTCAGCAAGTGTTGGGTGTTTTGACGATATTAGTTCCAAATGCTAACGATTGTGGAATTGATTTTGTTAACAAGTTATCCCATGATGGACTTGACTCAGTTACACTACAACGGCATTATATTATCCTATTCTCTGCTTCCATGAAGTTCATTTTCCATCTTTGCAACTAAGACGGCAACATATCCGCGCTTATTCCATTATCTGGTGGCTTGGTAGCTACGTTTCAAATATCATTTGTATTTTACTGTTGTCGAAAAGACGATATTGATAACGGATGAAAGGGTTAGTTGGTGAAGCCTTGTAGAACTCCTAAATTTAGGTCTTCACCACATGCACTGAATTGTAAGTCACAGCGGAATAGTGTTGTGAAATTGTTTCGCTTGAATTGCTGGAGGTTGAGTGTCCATGCCATTATGACTTCATTATCGCCCGCGAACAAAGTGAGAGAGGTCATAATGTTTTCTTTGAAAAGTATGCAGATTTGTCTGTCCACCCAAAAAACAGAAATCTAGAAGGAGTTGAGCAATGTTTGTAATTTTTTTGTTAGGATTTTGTTGGGTTGGCCTAGATGTGACCCATGCCAAGAAACTAGGCTTAGCTGGCCAACAAAAATGACTGCGTTGAATTTGCCTCCACCGTGGCAGATTGTCTTACGCCACGAGGCATTGTATTATCCTCTGTTATTATTGAAGATCTAATCTCTGGGATTCCAAGGGGCTGTGCCCTAACTTTGTTCATGAAAAATTACTGCGTTGAATTGGCCCCCACCGCGGGTGATGGTCTTTCGCCACGAGGCCTTGTAGTTATGTGCTGTCATCGGTCTGCTGCCGAACTGAAATACGGCGCACAACCGGGTGTGACTATTGTGGGTGCCTCTTTGTTGTGGAAGGATTCAACTTCCTCGGGTGGCGCACTCGATGGGCCTCTGGGGCGGTGGGTGGGCTTAGTGGAGCCAAACATTCTCTTACATTCTTCTGCCTGCCCTAAATTAAGCTCTGGTCCCCTAGGCAACAAACTCGGAACACCCGACACACGCATGCTTGCCCTATTGGAAGTGACAAGCACGCAGTCGTTTCCCCAGTCAATCTCCTTACTCAGATCAGATACATGGAGAGTAACCCCGGGTCAGCACACGTCGCATTTCCTCTGTGCATCGCATCACACAAAAATAGTATTAAACACAACCCATGATACAACAGTGGACGCGTTGTTACATCTGTAAGAGTTACCCTGCCGCCGCCACCGCCTACTTAGGGAGGTAACGTCTGTTGCAACAGACTACAATAACAGCTGCGTGTAATGGGGTTATTGTGGCCTTAGGTGGTGTTAAAGCTCACCGTGTTTTTTTTTTTCTAAACCGCACTCTGACCCCAGTTTTTAGGTAATTATGGAAACCTGGAATAATTAGGTACATTTTGGTTGCATTATAGAATACCATTTGCTTAGAAACTGTGTTTAGAAGTTTTTTGTACGTATGGGATTGAGGCAGATGAGATCAAACAAATCTGAGTTTCGCGGTTAATACTGAGCTTAATTCGTTGCTTCAGTGCTGTGTGTTGTGTCTCTCCAGACCATGCTGCTTGGGTGCCTCTGCGCCAGCTCTGTCCACCAACTCTCTACCTGCAGCCGAGGTACAAAGCCTTCACTACTGAGGCATGGACTGCGTCATTTATTGTCATAGCATTGTACTGCCGCACAGTTGTGCTGGGTGCTGCCGAGAAATTCTTTCTTTTCACTTCTCACCCTAAACCTGATAGCGTGAGTAGCTACTCCTCGTCGAAAGACCATAAGAGTTGCAAAAAATGGCTCAGTAAGCTAGTAATATCTATCATAGTGAGCCACTAGGATTGACGTAGTAATATTTCTTGGTAAGAATAATGTCTTGAATGAAGTGTAACGTTTCGAGGAGTAATGTATCCTGTCAAGAGCGATTCTTGAATAATGATTTGCATCCCGAAGAAAGGGTAATGTCTCTATAGTAAAGAGCACTGTCAGTAATACTGTGTAATGCCTCGAGTATAGCGTCTCGTAGCAAAGAGCGTCTCGATTAAAAAGGGGATGTCTCGGGTAAAGAGCAACGTCTCGAGTATGCAGAAAACAACATCTGTGGTTGAGACCTCCGTCTGGAGTAAAGATTAACGTTCCAGATAACGAGACATCGGAAGTAGACGTGCCGCGCCTGGTACCCTGCCCTTGACTATGGCACCGATTTCGGCTAACAAGCTTTTCACTATCGAAGTGAAATTTTGAAATGAATTGCCCTTGGTAACCTAGGCTCCAAATGACTGTTCGAAGTGCACTGGGCTGTTCCGTGACGCAACAGGAGCTTGAGGTTCAATAAAATCTTTGTCCAACGCTTAAAGATTTTCAACCACCTCATATTACTCGGAATGGAAGCTGTCGTTTTGACTTGGTACCTGAAGTGTGCTGAGTGATTCTATATATTTTCTTTTAAATTATGAATCGCATTGGTAATGTGAGGGTCTGAAATTATGGACTTGACAAATTCTTATGTCTATTTAATTTTAGAGCTTTTGAGAGAAAATAGCGACAACTAGATTTCTCATTTTTATTTCAACTGCAATAGTCAAGCATTAGTATCGGGTGTAGTGTGATACTTTTCTTTAATTGTAATGAAAGTGGGGTAAGTTTACTCTGCTCAATTCACTTTGACGCATTGTAGCACCACATGACGGGTGTATAAGCGAGAGCTGATCGTAGAGGCTGAATTTAGTTTGCAGAGCTCATTGACAATCTTGTTCTTAACGAGAATTATCTACGTTAGCGGAACCTGTAGAAATTGACTGACAAGTTTCAGTGATTTTGCCCCGGCACTTTAAATGTACCAGCACTGTAGATCAAGAAACATATTAATCCGTTCCTTTTGTACGTGTTGATTCATTTTCACGGAAGCTGTAACTCAGCAGGCGACATGTAGCTAGTGTAAAATCTAACTCGGTCGCCATCATCTTGGACACACACATGTTCTCAAAATTCGATGTTACTAGCATGCATTTCCTCTGTTGCTGCTGAAAGGGCAACTTGCTGATGAACGGAGTCACAGGCAAAGTTGAAACTTCGTCAGTTGGCACGGCAATGTCTAGTTAAGCGAAGCTCATTAGCTTTGGCTTGTCCAGAATTTCAGACAGGAGTGTTGGGTTTGCTCTTTTTGGTGGTATTGCTAGTGTTAGTCGCGACCTGATTTCGTTTGAAATGGCCCAAAGCTTCAAATTAAACCTCGTGAAATTAACTTAAGTTGCTCTTGATGTGCCGATTAACGATGCCAGTTTTTATTATAGCTTTTCGAAGTCCTAGCTCAAGCCATGAAGTGAGTGCATTGCCTACACCTAGGCAGCCCCAATAATCTACTGTGGTTGCATCTATCAAAATGAATATTAGCGAATTTATTCTTACTAATTCACTGTGTTGTAAAATTTATTCCTACACGCTGCTCGACTTATGAAATGTTCGAGTGACGATGTTGTTGGGTAGCCATGTTAGCGAGCAAACGAGCATGCACTTATTTGTCCCTTTCTTTCTCTGTAAGATCGCCTTTGTTGTGGAAACGAAGCATTAATTTCCGTGGTATAAGAATAGTTGCCACGAGCGCTTCAGTGATGAAAATGCTCGTACGTACTGAGTCCCTCGATTACTCTCCAAAAATATCCGTTTAAAGTAGCAATTTCTTGCAGTAAGTAGGTTGTTGGAGGAGTGCTGTCTATTCTCTGTATTTCCAAGTGTTGTGAAAGAATTTCTCGCCGTCACACCCAACCTCTCGGGCATATTCGTGTACCCTCTTCCTATTGTATGTGTGTGCGTGTGTGTGTGTGTCGTACCGACGCAAGTGCTCCCATGACTTCAAGGTGCGTACCTATTGAATAATTATTTA
Source organism: Parhyale hawaiensis (assembly GCA_001587735.2). NCBI lineage: Eukaryota > Metazoa > Arthropoda > Malacostraca > Amphipoda > Hyalidae > Parhyale > Parhyale hawaiensis. The sequence goes on from LQNS02278161.1 coordinate 12,129,084, forward strand.
TTATTTTTGTATGAGGTTAGATTGTGTGGAGCACAGGAGTGATGCGACAGCTTAGCTGTCATCGAATGATAGCAATAATTGCTTAGCGTATCGGTTGTAGCGCCTCGCCTAACCCCAGGCCGACGTTATTTCGAGCGTTTTTGTAGCTTCTTAGGTTTACCAGCACTGACCGAGCCCCTGTGTATATAAGGACTTTTTATTCTAAGATTTAATTGTACCTGACGTCATAATTCCAAACTCAGTCTTTGTTGTGATGCTTAGCTTTTCGGTTCTCAAAATCATTCCTGTGTTGGCCGCTAGTTCGTGGCTCCGTGTGTCATTGCTGACTTTATTATTGTCTTGTTTATCTCATCATCGTTCCATTATCTTCAGGGAACTTGGTGTTTTCTTCGCTACCTAGATTTCTTAAGCTTGTAGGCACCAGTAACAGATTTACTCCATTGTTCGGCTGGCTTTTTTCTGCTTGTGGAGATTATTTCAGTATCTCCAGGACCTAGGGCATTCTCTTGACCAGATATGATACGTTTTCTTACAATCATTAACTGCCAATTAGTTCTTTAGCGTCACGTTTAGAAATGGTATACCCTGGCGAAACCTTACTAACGCATCAACATTGTATAAGCACAATTTATCCTTTACGGTGATTTCTAGCTTGGGGTTTTTGTCCCTTTGTGAACTGTTTCATAACTTGAGCAGGATTTTTTTTCTGAAACAAGTACAGAGTATCATGAAGGAAACTGTTTTGAAGTCTTTGTACACTGCATGTACGATGTCACTTTCACTTCCTTTAAGATTTTCTCTGCTCAACGGATTTTTGTGCGTGTGGGTTATTGCTTTATTGTCTCTCTTTTCTTATGTAGAGTTGATGGCGATCCATATGCGTGACTCGAGAAAAATCAACATCAGTTATTACTTTTCTCAGGAATAAAATTACCGTTAACTATTACTTTTCTCAGGAATGTACGTTATTAAACAAAACGCCAATCGTCAGGAAGTCACAGGAAAATCACTTGTAGTGTAATGTGAAAATGAAAATTCCACCACAATTAAAATGTGTCATGCACAGTTGACTAGTTTGATGTGTTGATTGTTTCTATAGCTACCTCTTTTTTGTAGTGCAAGCTCTACGTACGCATTGCATCCTTAGCCAGTCGATCACAAATTAGTCAGTTCCTTTTTTTTCTCTCTCTGCTACCACACGCTCCTCAGAACCCTAGGAGAATTTGTCTGCAGTACGAACCAGTGCCTGTAGGTTTCCTCGGTTACGGGTGTACGGTCAAGGCGACTCTTATTTTTTTTTATCCTATTTTATATATTTGTTTTGTTTTACCTTTCTCTGATGTGCTTAACTCTGCGGTTTATCATTTCTAAGCTGAGGTGGTGGTTCAATGTTCACAAGTTCGTATACACGCACATGTCTTTTGCTATAGCAATTTTGTAGCTTGGATCAAAGGATACTCTAGTTCTTTCGTTTTGTGGCAGCGCTGGTGCAACTTTCATTGATCTCTGTTAACAATATCACGTAGCTATATGTTGTTCTGATTTTGTTAGGTGAGGATATCGTGCAAGTTATCATACGTGAGGAAATTAATCATTATCGTTCAGTCTTAGCACTGCAACTTGGTTCATGTTCGGAGCCCAAAACACTAGTTTCTTTTTTGAATGAGATTCTAGTACCTAATTCTCTGCACTATACAATACTAGTTCATATTCTGGATTCTGTAGCAAAACGGTCCACGAGTATATGAAAACTTAGCTTCGCTAATCTAGTAGCCTATACCTACGTGATTAGCAGCAAAAAAAGGTTGCTTGTTTGGTAAATTTCTACCCGTAGATGTACGTCATTTCGCAGCAAAAATCTGGACGAGTATTTGCGCAAAGCTTCCCGCCTGTGATGATTTACGCGACCTCCCATGTTCAGTGGGCAGTTGTGGCTCGCGATACAAACTTTGAATTTGCATTATAGATACTTGTTCCGTAGCGTTAGCCGTGTTGTTAACAAGATCCTCGCTTGTCTAGATAAGAATGGGAATTACTTTCGATATTGTCACACTAGTGACATCTTTCTTAAGGGTTAGCTAGTGTTTGTGAACTTTACTGTAAGCCTAAAATTTTTATATGGCCTGAAATTAATTATTGCTCATTAACTATACTTATATTTCTATTAAAACCAATGTTGAGATTTATGGTTTGCTTTTTAGGGTTAATTAGGATATTGTTTCTTAATACTGACCAAACTGCTGTTGGTGTTGTGCTAGATATTGTGCTTTGTCATCCAGTTTTTCGGAAGTTCTAGGAATTTTGTCTGTTGAGTAGGAGTGAACTTATCACTTTCCCCGAAGCATCTCGATGTTTTAAATTTTTTTCCACTTTGTATTAGGTAGTGAGTGGGTAGTAGCGGGGTCATTGTGGCATGCTTGTGGTAATAAACAATTCTAGCTGTGTAGGTCCTATTATTCTCCTCTTCTCTATGCATTATAGTCTAGCTGTTGAATGTAGATACAGCGATATCACGTTTGCTGCCCGTACTATACCTAGTCGAGGGCCGATAACCGTGCATTGACAATAGCCCATCCCATATTCCTCTTCTTCCTAGACTTGCTGGGGCCGTGTGCGTTGATCCTGTGTGGGAAGACGCTCGTGCATGGGTTCCACTTTCTGTCGACATGCTTTACGTCCCTTCCTTTCTTCCTGTGTGAGATTACTTTAGTAGTGGAAACTGAGGCTCAAACTGCTCAACTAATGACAATTCCCCATAATCACCAAGATTTTGCATGTTCCTTGTTATCCCCATGAGCGAAGCGGAGAACGGTGATAATGTTTTCCTTGATTTAAATATTTGTGGTTCCGGCTGTATAGCCGAGTAAATCCTCCATCTTAGATCGCTATTGATCGTCTCCGATTCGGAAATAGCGGGACAATACCAATATAATAATAATTGATTTAAATATATTTGTTTGTATATCTGTCTGTCCACTCAGAAACAGGTAGAACTTGAGCAGTGTTCATAATTTTATGCAGGGAGTCAGTGTGTGTTGATCTAGATGTAAAAAATGCCAAAACTCTTGAGTAAGGTGGCCATCAATGACGGCGTTGAAATTTGCCCCCATTGCGGGGTATTGTCTTGCGCCCTTGGGCGGTCTAGTTTCTTCCTCTGATAGCTCGCCTTTGTTGTGGAAGGTGGAGCTTAAACTATTCAATATAATGAATGGTACACTTTTACACTGACACTTTTACACCCTGCAGTTTAAGTTTTTTTTTCTGTTTGCAAGTTTATTTCACTTTTCATTTTGTAAGTTTTTTTTTCTGCTGTTGGTAGTGAGGTACTATTGCAGACTTGGACGCCATGCCAAGCCCATACCAACACTCAACAGGTGCAGAGCAACCCAAAGGCCTGGTTACCCTAACCGAGGCTGTGCTCTGAGAGTGATAAAACCGGGAGTACAAGAGTGGGCAACGTCCAGGTGCGGCGACCGCCGCTTGGAGGTGGTACTATGCCGCCTGCGCATTGGTCACACCGGGCTGACCCATCAATACTTGATGGAGCGCCGCCCTCAACCCTATTGTGATGACTGTCTGGTGCCGCTGACAGTACGCCATCTCCTTGCAGAATGCCCCAGCTATTCGGAAATACGAAGGAGATGCTTCCCATACCCCCGGGGAGGGGACATAGATGCGATGGTAAAAGTACATTCCTAACCCCTTCATGGGAATTTTGATGTGGTAAGGATAAAGAGATACTTCGAGCGATGTGAAATCTACGAAAAATTGTAAATTTGGAGGTTTATTGAGATGGACGGGAGAGCAACGCGGTCACCACGCGACCATCTACTAGTAGCAAAGATGTGAAATTATTATTATTATTATTATTATTATTATTATTATTATATTGAGTAGTTTAAGTCTCCGTCTCCACAGCAACGGCGATCTAACAGAGGAAGAAGCAAGGGACACATAGTGTGACGATANCAACGCGCATGGGAACAGCAAGTTGGGAAAGAAGAGTAAGAATAGATTGAAGAAAGAGCAGTAGGAGGAAAAGATGGGAAGGAAGCAAAGTGGGCACGAAAGACAGCTGTCCCGAAGGCCTAGCTAATGGCTAAGGTAACCTACACTAAACCCCTGGGGGCGCTACTCCCCATAACATAGGATGAGCGAACCAAACTAACCTAACCCTATGGCCCATCCTATGCCCCCTGAGGGGTGCAAAGATGTGAAATTGATGGGACCTATGACTCCAGATGGACTTAGGATTTATGATTGATGAAGTACATGTTCTCAGCACTATGCTGGGCTAGTTTCAGAGCGCAAAAACCGAGAATATCTCGATCCTGGGTTTTCGGCGCGAGGCGGGCGTGATGCCTGCGGCGCTAGTGACCCAACCCACTATAATAATAATAATGTGCTCTGCCCCCTGCAGTTTTTTTTTTCTTGTAAATTTTTTCCTTTTTTTCTCGTAATTTTTTTTTTCTTTTTGTATGTTTTTTTTTATTTACAATTCAATTACAGTTTAGGGGATAGATATCAGGATGAGGCAAAGCTTGCTGGAAGAGTTGGTGTCGATGCAAGTGAAGCCGAAGGGAGAGAGCAGGCACCAGGTTACCTGCCCCGACGGCTTCACAAGTGGGCATTAGGAGCGGAGCCAGCACACGCCTCGAGGTGACCAACGGCTGGCTGTCCTGGACGCCACATGGCGGAGAACGTGTCCACTCCACTGACTGCTTCGCGGGCTTCCGGACCCCCGGAGAACCCGACAGCGACCTCAAAAACTTTTCAAGAAGAGACAAAGATTAAGCATCCTACTACCTATTGAAACGCTTTATAATACATATCAAGTATATGAAAATTGTAATGATTGACACTTGTGAACCAGGTATCAAGAGGTAAAGGCAGTATGATTCCTTGGGCTAAGTCCTATACGGTGTCAAGTGAGCGAGAGGTGAGATAAATGAACTTTTAAGTTAACATCATCCGTATCATATATTCCCTGGAAGGATGTAGTTTATAAGAGTTTTTCGAGAAACTGAGCAAAATCGTTCTATTGACTAGCGTGTGTCATAGCCTTTTTTTTCGTTTGGGCTGGTTAAGCCTGGAAGGTAATGTTAAGCCATTACCCCGGAGTCTAAACTAATGGCTATAATCAGATGCTGAGCTCAGTTCTGTTAGTTTACTTTTTTCGAATGTAAGTGAAATATCGTACTGTCCTGCAGTTCAGGAATTAGCGTCGTAGGCAGCAAAAATAATCGTAAAAAACAATGACTTTAATTTTTGATGAAATAACATGGTGACAGCCCGGTATGAAAGGATTAATGAGTTTTTATTATGCTTTGCTGCTGTTTGTGGTTCCTTAGTTCTCGTTCTTCTACTGACCATCTTTCTTGTGTTCTGCTACGAAATAGGTGCTGAATTGCATCAGAGAACAGTAATGCGTTGCCATTGCAGAGTCTCTATTTAGTGTAGCTTTGGGATCAGTAGTCTGAATTTATTTAAAATTGATAGTTTACAGAACGGGATTAGTAGTGAATCTACCTTGGCTAGGACGGGGACCAACTGCACAATCGCCACCAGGAAGTAATAATTACGGGAGAAAACAAACAAACAGAAGAAACAGAAATGAACATTTATTATCTCTTATACAATGGTACAACGGATATCCTTAACGAGGTTTTCTTTAGCCTTAATTCTAGAATTTCGAAGAACTGCTTGTGTGACGAGCAGGAAAAGCAGTCCGTGATGAGTCAATTTGGGATCCCTCGCCATGCTTCACTGGCCTCTCGGTGCTGGCGTGCTCCACGCAGTGTAAATCCGTTGTGTCAAGTCCAGGAATCGAACCCGGGCTCTCCTTGGTGCAATGCTGAGCCATTGTCACTTCACCACTGAGAGTGCCGCACACGCTCAACAGTGTGTATAAAATTATTGTATAATGAATATTGAAGTGCTCTATGCATGTCTTATTGAAAATAGTACTAGTACTTCCTGACTACATCGTACATATGCTAAAAAAATAATATTCAGGACAACGAGTAGCAACTGCTGCTACTTGGTCTAAAAAAACCGTCATGTGACGCCCATTCTTTTTCTTCGTATGTCTGTCTGGTTCTCCCGTTGTTATTATTACTCCCTGATCGCAATTATCGGTGACAGAAGGCGGTAGGTTTTTCTTAGCCATATCCCCGCTAACACACGACGTAGAATCAACGTTGTGATTTGTGGCTCTACGTGCTATCAACGTTGATTTGTGGACTCCATATAACGTTGTTAGCACATCGTATCACAACGTGCTGGCAACGTCCATAGCACTTTGTGCTAGGAAGTCCTCTGGTACGTTGAGATACAACGTGCTAGTGCTGGCAACGTCCATAGCACTTTGTGCTAGGAAGTCCTCTGGTACGTTGAGATACAACGTGCTAACAACGTTATCTGGAGCTGAATTGACTATGTCATGTAACTATGAAGGTTATCATAACGTTGTTTCACAATGTGCCGGGCACAACGTTGTAGCAACGATATCTGGAGTCCACAGATCGACGTGCTTAGCACGTTGAGCCCCCAAAACACAACGTGCTATCGACGTAAAATCAAGCCAAATTGTTTGCCGGGATAAGGCGGTACTCGGTAGATATTTCTTCTGAATATACGTTGCTGAAAAGTTGAAATAACAGTTCATTCAGAGAAACAGGCGGTCTATTTTGCTTGCCGTTTCATCTCGTCTCTCTTCCACTGACTCTTTTTCTGCCTCAAAAGAAAAGAAGCTCTTCGTACAATATGTAATTTGTGTGATAAGTTAGGCCAAGTTTTGGAATAGGGTAGTTGTGAATAGTTCGGCTCAGTTAAATTAGTTGTCTCAAGCCCAGTGCCCACGTAACAATTTTCACTGATGCCTAAAACTAACTGAACTAATCCGACAACGTAGTCGTGGTGGTGATTTCAGCATGAATTGTATGAAATCGTACTCAAATTCCTAAAATATTAATCTTTATATGGTTAAATTGCTCATTATTAGAAGTGATAGTTGAGTGTTCATCATTGCCACTTGCTATGGTCTAGAATTGCAGTAGCGACTGAGATTTTTGATACTTTTTAGTTTAGTTAAATTTTATGCTATCCGAAGATGTGCCGTCAATACGTAATGATAAGAATTGTCATTTATTATCTGGCATACAGTAGATATACCTAACGATGTTTTCTTAAGCCTTAATTTAGAATTTTTGAAAAACTGGTGGTGTGAAGAACAGGAGAAGCAGTCGGTGTCGAGAATCAAAAAATTTTGGGATCTCTCGCCGTGCCTCGCCCAGCTCATCGATGTTAGCTACACGCTGTGTAAATTCGTAGACGTAGCGAACCGACCGGGAACAGAACCCGTCCTTCCTTGGTGCGATCACTGCGATGCCACATATTACACTTGAATTTTTACTAGATCACCTCCTACATTATTCCGGCACCAAAAGGGCTTTAGGTAAGTTACAGAGTAAAATATTGATTTTTTTGGTGTGTTATCCGATTTTGGATTTTCCGTTGCCGCGGGGCGGGATTTTCCTAGGGTTTCTATCCGCGGCCTTATTGGATCGTGTTGCTGTGGTCGGTCGGTGCTCCGCTGCCGTTTGCCATTTATTATTTTTGTGGAGGTGAGAATTATAAATTGAATTGTCAATATGAGTGACCCAGATGCTCAATGCGGACTCTGCAAGAAGAAAGTGAGAGGTAAAGACAGGGGAGT
>LQNS02278161.1:12139012-12155068 GCA_001587735.2 Parhyale hawaiensis
GATGAATATTAGCCTAGACTTATCCACAAATGTGTTGCCACTTTTAGTCCACACCCTTTTAGTGCCAAAATTAGCCTAACTTTGGTAAAACCATTGTCAGAAATGTTGAGGAATGATAGAGAAATATGCAAATCCATCCCCAAGATCTTCAGAAGCTCACAGAAATGGAGCAAATCCATAGCCACAGGGTGTAATTTAAGATTTGGGACCCAGAATTGACTGGCTTGAATGGTTGAATCACCTTGACTGGCTTGATTCATATTCATTTAGGCTACGCCTAGCATTGCAACTTGCAAAGCCCTAGACTGCAGAGTGTGTCATCATGTCAAATGCATTGCTAAGATAGTAACTTTTTCAATAATCAGTAGCCAGATTTAGTGTCAAAAATAGCTAAATTTTGGGTAAACTATCTTCAGAAATGTTGAGAAAAGATGAACAAAAATGCAAATATATTGCCAAGATTTTTGGGAGGTCACAGAATTGGATCAAATCCATCACCAAAGATTATTGAATCTTTGCCCTACTCTGCAGTCTGGGCAAAGCCCAGTTTGAGCACCCTGGATGTTTGAATCTTTGCCTTACTCTGCAGTCTGGGCAAAGCCCAGTTCGAGCAGCCTGGATGTTTCGAGTGGAGACCAGTTTGAGCAGGAGAATTTCCAATTCCATTAGCAGGGCATGGGCAGCACTGTGGAATTCCACACTGATTTTAGTCCTAATTGCACCCACAGAATTAAACAAATTAAAGCCACTAATAAAAATCTAAGCCAGTGTAAACCACTAACAAGGCAACACCTACCCTTTCACTAACTGTACCCATACTGAACTGTTGACAGTCAATGAGTCGAATTTTACAGATGATTGAACCATCTGTCTGAAAAGGCATAAATACAGTAGCCACACAATTTCAAAATGTGCACATCCATTTCTTACCTTAAAACGTATATCTTGCTCCATTCTAGCTGCTATTACATTAAAAGAAGGAACTGATGTAACAATACAAGTTAATGGTTACTTACTATACCTATAATTTGTATCATGTAGTTGCAAAATGCTTCCCACTGTCAAAAAGTTAAATATATAAAGCAATAATAAAATTCCCTTTGCAATTTCATTATACCTTCAGAAAACTAAAAAAAGCTATTTCATCAACATAGGTAGCTATAGTACTATAGGGGGGGATTACCCAATCAGGGTGTCTACTAGGTCATAAAAGTAATAAAAATTGGTTGGTCATAAAAAAGTCATAAAAAGTAATAAAATTCAGTCACAGGTCATAATTTTTTTTTGTCAATCATCTGACGATTGAAATTGATGGATATTTTATCATCGTAACCTACCGCATGCAGTAGGAGAAATGATCCTACTTGATACTTCAATGTATGCTGTAATTGGTACCTTTCTGAAATCACTAAACATATTACTAATTGTTATTAATTCCATTCATTGTTTGATNGACCCTATGAAATATAAAAACAATGTATATTGAGTTTTACATTAATAACAGTTATAAGAGAGATTACTCTCACCTAAGAATATGAAATTGTATTTTTGGATATATAATATAAGGTCATAAATAAGTCATAAATATTTATCCTGAAAAGTCATAAAAAGTCATAAAATTTTCCTAACAATCTTCAGTAGACACCATGCCAATTGCCGAACTGACTCTATTTCCGAACATACAGTTATTATTTGATGGGATTATTACTTTCACCTATCAAATTTAACTGTTTGTTTGGAAATAGAGTTAGTTCGGCAATTGGGTAATTCCCATGATTGGAAACGAAAGATAAAAGAGTATCCAATTTTAGGATGATATAACACATATGTTTAATTAAACAACAGCTGATAGACTATAGGTTAAATTTCGAAGGCATCATGGCGTACGTTCGTCCGTAAGCATGGTTGCTTCCAAAAGTTAGAATGAGCATTGACAAAAGTCACGCTTCGATTAATTCAATACAAAAACTAAATATAAAAGCTATTTCATTGACAGGAGTATCTAATTGCAAATGAAAGATGAAAGGGTCATAGGATTTTAGGACATTGTTATAACACAATCATGTGACATAACAGAAGGATCTGACGTAAGTATGGCGTAAGCATGACGTAAGCAATGACAACATAGCTTTCAGGGCAGATAATATAACTACATTGTTAAATATATACAAAAGCATTTGAAGACATTTTTTAATTGAATTCTATATGAAAATTGGAAAAATACTTTATCAACTTATTCAGACATGCAAACATTTTCTCTTCATTTTAATTAGCTATGCAATGGACCAATTAATAAACGTCTGGTACAGTTTTGTGGTAGTGATGGTAAGTGGACAAGTAGTGATTTTGATCAGTTGTGTGTGGAGTAAGTTAACCCAGTTTTATATACCGTACTATTAGTTGCTGTAAGAGGTATCTGTAATGTGTCTCTGATAATGCTAAGCAATAATAAATACTTTCTAAAGTTCCCCGGCTCAAAATTGCTGGGAAATAAGCTTTTTACAATGAGTTAGCGATCAAAAAATCTGCTTCTCTGCGAGATCTAGACGGCTTGACGTGCTTTTTCAAAGCAAAATAATATGATGCACCCAGTTTTCGGAAGCGTGAGGTGTATCAAGCCGTTGGCTGCTGCTGCAGTGTACGATACACCTTATTTTTACCAGCTTTGAACTAGGTTTTAGTTTTTTTTTTAAGCAAATAAATTGTTTGTAAAGTGTCCTAGAAATATAAATACAGTACCTAGAAAACATTAATTGAATTAGGATGTTGATGGTTTGAAGTGCCCATGGATGGATGAGAAGTTCCTGTTGTTGGAACAACTTGCTGCGTGCCAATTCTTGGTACAGATGTCAGAAAGTCTTCATATTGGCCTCCGTGGATATGGACTTAATTAGATGAGGTTTATTAATTTTTTTAGTGATTTGTCATCACTGTGTTGTTACATTTGCTGTCGGTTTCTTCAGCCAGTTATTGAGAGTTCATTTGTTTTATTTTGTAACTTGCTGTGCCTGCCGGCTGCCAGCTGCTACTAGGCTAGACCACTTCTATACAAATTCTTTTAAAAAGACTTCAGTGACAGAATTGGGTGCTTGGAGTGAGTGTGTCATTTCGGCATGATGGTAATGTTAACTACTTTAAAATATAGCAATAAAATGAGACCAAATTTTGTGCCCTAGCGGCGCACGAGCCTGTGGCTAAACACAGGAATAGTTTGGTGTGATATACCTTGGGCAGTGTGCCACTGAAGCACTAGTAAAAGTTTCTACTACTAGCCTACTACTACTACTACTACAGAACATCAACAGAGGCAGAGAGGGCAATATCAATAAAGCAACATCAACAGTGGTGGTGAGAGTGACATCAATAGAGGTGGCGAGGATGACATTAACAGAGTCAGGGAGGGCAACATCAGCAGAGGCAAGAACAACAACATTAACTGTGGTGAACATCAATAGCAAGGGCAAGAAGAGCAGTACGGTATGTTAACCAGCCACACACTGGTGCAAACCATGAGGCAGCTAGGTAACTCATTCATTTCAATCATTTGAGTAGTGGGAACACTGCTGGTTGTAATGGGCTGAGTTGACAGCTGCGAAATGCAATTCAGTATATACCTATTTTTTGTAGGGTTACTGATTGCCATTTCTTGCCATGTGCTGTTTTTACTTGAAATTTTTAAGGATATCATAACAAGAGACAGTCATTTCCAGCCACAAGCCAAAGCTTTTTCTGCCAAGATCATGGCGAGAACTTCCATGCCATGAGAACTTGATGACTACCACAAACGAGTTAGCTGAATTCTATACAACAAAAATTTGAACACATCACAATCATATAGCTAGTCGACGCATGTTTGGAAAATTCTGGAATGCATCACTCTGAATGTGAATGAACAAATTGTTACCAGGCGCTCAGAAAGGACTGGAAGGATTTGTCATGTGCACACACCAAGCAGAAAAGGTAACAAGGCCATGGCAACAAGATATTTCTAAGAGGACTCTAATTCTACTGCAAGGGATGCAAGATTGTTTCACAAATGCCATAGCATATTTGAAACACCGCTGGTGTGAAAGTTAGGCATTGATTTCAGAAATTTGTTAAGTTCTCATTTAAAAAGAATTCCAGTTTGACCAGCAGTCTGCAGTTAGCTACAGTACATCAGTTAGTTATCATACTTGCACTATGGAGATAATTTGCTGCTAACTTTCCTTTTGCTTGCATGCTGCAACCCAGCCAAAGAAACCCAGTGTTTTGACTCCACACACGTGAGGTGATGTACAGAACATCACCTGGAGTTTATCCCAAGATCCTCATGGTTCTCTAGATTTGGTAGGTAGGTATGGTACACAATATTGCATGTGACCCCCTGGAAACAAATTTTATGGTCCCTGATTCGGACTAAGATTGTGACTTTGCACTGATGTATTGCCACATTTAGTGACGTTTTTAAAAGTTGAGGCGGGACAAGCTTGCGCACTTTGTTTTGCTTGCGCAAAATATTGTGCGCATTTGCGAGTTTCCTCAGCTTTTGGCTAGTGTGCACTGAGAAAAAATTTTATGCGCGTAGGTGTTTCACAGAGAAGAAGCAAGATGCACGTAGGTGTTTCATGGCGTAGTTTGGTGTGTCATCGCAGCAGACAGAAAAACATACTTAAGTCAGAAAAACATTTTTCCGCAAAAACAAAGTGAATAAAAATTTTGTAGTTTTGTTACACGTGCAAAACGGACCACGGTTACTTATTAGCACGCAGATTGCTATTGTAATTCGAAATTTCATCTCTTCAGGTGCATCAATTTTACCACTCTTTGATGCATTTTGGTGCATCTACGGCTTTGTCCCAAAACCGAAACCCATAAGTGCATCAACGTGACCAAGTACATCAAAGGATCCTATATGCATCATCATGATGCACTTTCTCCTCATGATGCATTTTTGTGTTTCGGTTTTGGGACAAAAATGCATGTCATTTTGTTGCACTTAAGTGCATCGAATTTTCTCTCAGTGTGGTAGCTACGTACATTATTTAACATTATTTGGTCGTCCATGGTGTTCTCACATGGTGGCCTTACCAAGTCTTGGTGTTTGATCACTCTTTACATTGAGTGTGGACCATGTCATGGTAAATCTAGGAGTGTAATAATACTAATAATAATTTATTAGTATTAGCTAGCTAGTATAATTTTTTTTTTCATTTCCAGCTTTCTAGCATGCCCCAGCATCAAGGAGCATTATGAATGCATTGCCACAGTCTGAGATGGATGATGAGTGGACTGGCTGGACAAGTATGGCACTTGCTGCACCCATTAGAATATTAAGTCCAGCAAGCCATTCTATTTTGTCATCCTCATTAGACAGTCATAAAATTTTACTATCACCAGAAGGTTTCCACAGGTGAGGCTTTAAATTAGCTTGAAATTAGTAGTTTAATTAGTAGTTTAGTTTAATCTGCAGTTCTAATAAAATCCTTGCTGGTCAAGTACCGAAGCTCCATAGCTTAAAGATGTGTGTATAATAGTATACTACCTCTATACAAAATAGCTAACTAGATACCCAATGCTAGCTACTCCTTTTAACAGTTAAACTCTCACCATTGCAAGTGTTGTTCTGCCATATATGGAGGTAAATTTTATATCTGGAAGGATTACATACTTGCATATTTCAAGTCTGGATCACTGTTCAGCATCAACCCGCATAATTATCCAGGGGGTGCCTGGGCGTCGCATCTCATATAGCTAAGGACCAATTCTTGCAGGGACTGGAGAGGACTTGCTGAGTATGCTCGCATCGATGTGCCATCCATTTCAGCTGCTTCCCGGATCTCTTTTACATCCCACTGCCTGCACTTGTGGGGTCAAGGAGGGGGAACTCTGCAGCTTGTGCTGGAGGCACTTGTTGCTATGGACAGATATGATGTTATTGAGGACACCAAGACAGCTGTTGGTAAGTGTATTCAGCCCTCAGCATAGTGCTTCCATACCTAATCATATAGAAAATTTTCATCTATGTCAGAGTTTCCCAAATTTATAAACTTGATTTGAGCCCAAATTATAATGCAATAGATGTGATGGTAGTTTGTATTTAATGAAAAGAGCTCTAGCTTTACCTTTCCAAAATGGATGGACTTATTCCCCTCCAACTACCAGGTCTTTGTGCACCTCTAATTTGGGACTAGGTGTATGAACTAGACTTTTGTTCCCAGGTGCTACAAATATTCTTGAACATGGGATAGCTAGCCTAACTGCTAACATCAGAAAGTGAACAAAAGCAGTTATATCGGTGTATTGATGGGCTGCAGGAGGTGAAATAAGAGTTTCCAGATGGAGAAGCAAAGCACTCGCCTGTTAATTAAAAATGTACCTACATATATTTGTGGCATGCAATACCTATTATTACACCACAACCTCACCCTCTCGTTTCCAAAAACCAAGTTCACGTTGTTTAACTTCAATAACTAGCCTACTTGGTAAAAATGAACCTGAAGTTCACCCTGTGTGACTCTTTTTCCCTATGTAGATAGGTACTAGTTACCCCAAAATCCTAGGTGTCCATTGGGACGCCAAACTTACCTTTGCTAGGCATGCAACAGAAACCTTCAATTGTGTAGGTATCCTCCAAACTTGGGATTCTCACAGCCCTAGCTGGCACTAAAGATATCGATAACATGGAAAGTGCCAACGCAGACCAAGGAAATTGATAGGTACCTCAGTTGAGAAACAACTTGTCTGTTTTTCGTGCCCACTTTGCTTCCTTCCACTTTCATACTCCTTCTGATCTTCCTGTTGTCTGTTCATCTTCTTTCCCGACTTGCTGTTCCCATGCGCGTTGATCCTGTGTGGGAACACCTTCGTGCATGGGTTCCCCGTTTTTCTATTGACATACTATATGTCCCTTCTTTTTCCTCTCCTTGAAAAAAGCTTATTACTTGTTGAGGGAGGCTGAAAATCTTCTTATAGTAGCTACCTAATACCGGATCTCACCCTTCCTTTGATTACGTATCTCTCTCCACTTTCCCGTCCCCCCCTCCATAACCTCCTCCAGATGAAGTTGCCACCTACTATCGGTGGCACAAGAGTAATAGTAAAACAGTATGTCCAGATTCGCCATCTCTGATCGCTGTTGGCATGTTGATATGCCAGAAGTCTTTGTTTAGATATCGTTGTGTAATTGACTGCTGTCTTTGGGATGAAATATGTACCGTACTCTATGTGACTACATCTCTTTCTTGCCAGTCATAGTTAGCTAAAGCTAAAAGAATCTATAGCTGCCGCTGTATGATACATAGGCTGTATACCTAACTAAAAACATTTTTCCACAGAGAATGACTATCTGAAAATTCAACAGGAAGGATTTCCTTCACTTCCACCCACGCTGCAAGAAAAGGAAACCGTTCATTCTTATTATGACGAGAATGTTCTCACTATACGCAAGTATCTTTTCTATTAACAGTCTCGATTGTAGCTATTGTAACAGACAGGGTCGCACTATAGCTACGGTGTGTATTTTGCCAGTACCATTTACTATTATTATAGGTTTTACATATGTAGGAGTAAGATAGTAGCTAGGTGCTTGTGTTTTTTTTATGCTGAATAAGAACCTAATTTGCTTACAATTTGTTATTTCTCGTACAAAACTAATATCGTGGGTACATAGGATGAAGACAAATACTGCTTCCATAATACTCTAGAATGGTTAGAATATGTGCCTCAAGAACAAAAAAAAAAATTACCTACATAGCTAGCTCTTATTTTTCCAAGTTCTATAGTTCCCTCATTTGTCATAGATGACCAAGAGAGTTTGGAAAAAGGGGGAGGGTTGACGCACTACGACGCCCTGGTTCTACACGCCGATGAGGATCTGCCCTTTGTGCAGCTGCTGCTTGAGAAGTTAGAAGGAGAATATGGGCTGAAGGTAAGCCATCTAAATACACTCAGAGTTTGTCTTATCCCTCTTGGTACTGACAGTATCTCTTGCTGCCAAAACACATTGCTAATTCTGATAAAAATACGAGTTTGTTATTTCGCATGAAATTTGACTGCCTCTCTCTAGTTAAGCTAATCACGTAGCTAATAATAATTGGCGGCGCAATATAGGCAGTGTGCCCCTGAAGCGCTAGTAGAACTTCTACTACTACTTGACTTCTTTTCTTGTAACAAGTCCGAAAGCATTATATACTTTATTGATATACCTCTTCGTTTTTATCTTCACTGGCTAGTCCTGGTTTCCTTTTTAACGGTGATGTTCCTCAAATTTAGGTTTCCCTCTTTACGATCTCGTTCTTTGATTTACCATCTTGTTTTTATCCTCTGGGTTTTCTTCATTTTGTTCACTACCAGGTCATTTTTCTGCTTTAGGTACAAGTTGACACGCTATAAATTAGTGCAAAACTATGTATGTATTCTTATCTTTCAGCTGTGTGTCAAAGATCGAGACCTAATAGGAGGCTTGCAGTTTGAAAGTTCGAGTGTGGTGCGGCTTATCATGGAGCGCTGCTCTCGCGTCATCGTCATCTTCAGTCGGTCATTCTTGGCTTCTCCCCACAACAAATATTTTCTGCACTTCGCTCATGCACTTAGTGTTGGTGAGATCATATAAAGCAACCCTCTCTCTTATATCGCCCTCATGAAACACGCGTTTTAGTTTTAATTCAAAGCTAAACATTTTGATGGCTCGGTACTCTGAAGACACGACGAGTAGCCCGCATCATGAACAGATTGAATATTGTTTGATCCTTCGTCCGCTGGGAGAAATTTTGTCCCAAAACCGAAACATGCAAGTGCATCATGATGATGCACTTTAACTAACTTTACTATTATGGTAAATAATAATTGTTCATTATCTCGCGTACAGTGGATAAACCTGACGTAGATTTCATTATGCATTCTTATTCTAAAATATTGATGACATCTCACTGGTAGTGTGCAAAACAGGACTTGAAGTCCATTCTGTGGAGGAATGAAAAAATTCTCCCTTGCTGACTTCGAGTCTAACATTCTCACAGCGCTGGCTTCTCCTTTCCTTCAATATATGAACTTCTAAATTCTACAATTAAGGCAAACATGAATAACTCGTTAGGTGTCATTACTGTATGCAAGATAATACATGATTATAGCTACTATGAGTACAGTGGAGTTAGTTAAAGTGCTTCATCACAATGCAAGGGCTTGTTTCGGTATTGGCATAAAATTTCTCTCTGCGTAAATCCCTTAACCTCTTGTTTTAGCTATGCCTGCCTCTTGGTAAGTTACCGGTAAATAGTTTATTGCACTTGCTCTTCTGCTTACATTTCACATAATTTGTATTGTTTGTTTTCACGCTTACATGGATGCCAGTAGCTGCACAGGTCAGTGTCTCGGCGTTCAACGTTAGCTGAAATACAACTGTAGCTGTTGGTAAATGGATCAGGGATTCTCTGGATTTGGATTTCCAATAGTATGTTTTTACTATTTTTAACTCAAAATGTTCAAAATCTTGGAAGTCAAAAGTAGCACCATCAAATGAGCGACCGTTCGTGCTCCATAATTTATTTTTCTTTGTAGACGCCCCCATTCTTTTTAAAATGGAGGCGTCTACAAAGGTGCTTTTGCACCTTTTACCTGCGATGAAGGAGAGCCTTGATGCCTCGATCGTAAAAGTCAGCATCTGCCTAGCCGGTTCATTTTTTCACGACTGCGAGTACGGTATTGTTGTAGGGGAAACGCGACCCACGCAATGCGTACTTCAGAGGTCCAGACAAGTGGAAGTCTAATGTACAATGCCGCATATATTTATACAGTACGAACGGATTACTAAGTAGATTTCATTGCATATTTGTAAGTCCTATGAGCTCAGACATTGAAGTTGAAGTCATCTTAAATTTTAAATATCCTAGCGAAATTATTTTTGAAATATGTGACGCGTTTAATAAAGTACCTACTCATCTGCAACTAGACATTTAATGTCTCTGAAATATGAGTATCCTATTTCTATTGGCTGAAACAATCAGTTTTCCACAGTGACAGCTTGCCAGTTAACTAGCTTACTCACAAAGCGAAAGAGTTTATGAAACATGAGCCGTATATCGACGGAAGCATTTTCGACCAAAAGGGCATCTTGATACCTGGTGTTATTGGCAGCAATTTGACATTCCTGTAGAGTTTGTAATTAAATGCTAGCGATGTTTTTGATTGTCCGGTAGAAAACTAAGTTGCTAGTAATGTTTATATTCGACTTCCTAGACCAGTGCCGTCGTATCGTGATCCCCTGCATGCTGGAACCCTGCGAGCGTCCTGCGGTCATCAATTTCTGCCACAGCCTCGACTACTTCCGTGCCAAAGGGTACTGGGATTACTGGAAAAAACTCAGGGACTCCATTGTGTCCAGGTAACGTTCTGTTCCTTTTGGGACTATTTGGAAGAAGCTTGGAGACTTCAGTGGGGCCAAGTAATGTTTAATTACATTTGGGACTATCGTACTAGGAAAAGTTGAGCTCTGTTGTATCTAGGCAACGGTCTGTTTAGTTATTAGGATTCCTGTAAAACCTTTTCTCCATCTACTGGAAACTATGTTTTATTCCTTTTTTGAAGCCTATTGTAGCTTATCAAAAAACGGATGTTTTAATTTGATTTCTTTGATAGTTGTTGTACGCAGCATTCGTAGAATGTGAACTTCTGTCTGCTGATGATTTACCTCATAATAATAATTACGAGCTTTATCTTCCATTTGATTCGACCAACTCAAGTTCTGTAACCCGATTTGTCATTTACATCGGGAAAAATTTTGCGTTTTGATGGAATTTCTTTGATTTTGCTGGTTAACCCTTTCGATACTGACGGTATATATATGTCCCGCATCAAAGTTTTGATTATTAAAACCAGTGCGTTGTTTCTTTCCCTGGGAATTTGGACAACATATTTAACAATCCGTCGGAAGTCAGTGGTAGTATTTTATCTACGACTGAACTAAACTGTAGGTGAGCTCAGGTGACTACAATGATTGTGTCTTCTATGAGACTCCTACAGAACCTCATAAAAGAGCAAAATTTCCGTAGCGAAAGGGTTGATATAGTAGTCTGCCCTGCCAAAACACGTCACGCATCGGTATTTTTGAAACTAGTTGTTTTCCTCTTTGTCAATTTTTGATGCATAAAGTGAATGACAGAATTGAGAAGTAGCTATATATCATAGCGACAAATTCTTGTAAGATAAATTTCGTCCCTTTCGTTTTCTTGAAAGCTAAAATGTGAGTACGTATGTACTTTTGGACCAGATATCTCCTCATTCAATAAGGTTCGTATTATCGGCGCTTTCACCAATGTCGTAAATCAACCCCGGATATCTGTACAGAGACTGTTAGAGGCACTATAACGGTTGATAGGATAATAGCTCATTGAAAGCAGAATAGCGAAGCCAGTTCATGTTAGGGCAAATGTGGAAGACATGAGTTTTTCTGAGAAAGACCAGCATGAGTTAAAAAAATTTGTGAATAGTATAAGCGTTCGTCGACGCAAGAGATAAAGAAAGAGCTTCATCCTTTTTCGAACAAACAGTGCGACGTGCACAAAAATATGAATTTGCACAGTTGAAGAGCCACCAAGAAGCCATTTGTGTCCGCGCTGACCCCCGTTTAAGAACATCGCCCTGCAAGAACGTAGGCAGTGGTAAGGTTCAAGATCTTTCAGAGCCCTGCAAGTAGCAGAAAGTGGGGACAATTCCATGAACTCTTGACCCTTTCATGTATAGTTCCTACCGTTCAGGCCTCTGGAGGCAGTATAATGCTTTGAAGTTGTGTTTGCTGAGATGATTTTAGATCTTTGACTCTTTGCAGTGACCAAATTTAGTCACATTACTGCATGCCAGTTTTGAGTGACCACGTTCACCCATATGGAATTCAGGTTTTCAAATGAAAACGGCCCGTTCAGCACGATCAAGCTTGCATTTGTGGAGGCAAAAAAACTAAGCCTAGATTGCTTTTCAGATAATGAAGGATCATTTAGAAAAAGAAACGGACGTTGCTAGATACGCATCTTCTTCTCTTGTAGCTGTTCTCCAGGAACCCATCTTCTCAGGCGACATGTACGTTTGAGTTAACGGACGCTTCTCTCAACCCGTCAATGTAAATGACCGTTGGCCAATTGCCGTAGAATTGTCGAAACGTTCTCATTTGGCCGTAAGGATGCCTCTCATTGCTGTGGAAGCGAAAACCGTATATTCTAATGATTTTATGGTCTTAATGAGTGTAAAAAAAATTAACTTCTCTCCGTCGCTAAGTTGCCTCATCACGGTGTTAGCAACCCATGCACTTGCCTTTGGTTGACGTCAAATATGTATCCGCATTATTGCTGTACATTTTTCTGCTCAAATAAGTACACCATTTTCATAAATTTTACCGGATTAGGTCCCCAGTGTAAGTACGTGTTCCTGCTGGAGTGAAAATGGCGGGCATATTCTGAATTGGTTTCAGGAAGCCTTTTATTGCTTTGGCACATCGGAGGCATTTATTCTGTATAATCCTGTTGTTCTAAACAGCATAGTTCTCAAAAGATCGCTCGTGTACGTCAGATGTTTGTCTAAAAGCCTCATTTTTGCTCATTGCTCTCTAATTTTTATTCGCTAACTCTAGTGCTTTCTCAGCTGTTATTGCAGAAGTAATTGAACATTGTGTTGCGTTCTTAATACTTACCTGTATATTACCTGTTGCAATCCTGTCCGAGCTATTATTTCTTTACTAGTACGCTTTCTTCTATTTATTGCTTAATATATACCGGCCCCAGATATGTGCGAGGTGTTCTCTGATAACTGTGGCAGATCTTGTGTTGCGTATCTAATAACCTAGTGTTTTGCAGACCTGTCCGAGCTATTGCGGCACCCACGGCTACAGTCACGGAACTGCCACCCCAGTCGCCCTTGGCCCTGCCAGCCCCGCAGTCCCCCAGCTGCCTGCCTGCTGCTGTCCCCGCCGCTCAGCAGCCCCTGATGATTGCCGGTGTCTCCATCACTTCAGGAGCTCCTGCTGCGCCCGCCTCCCCGAGCCACTCCAGCAAATCCACGTGGTGGAAAAGGCCTCCTGCCTTTTTGCGGGGCAAAAAGAAAAGTGACAAATATAAGGTAAGCTATTAACAAGTGATCTATTTGGCCGGAAACAAAGTTCTTGCCGTTTTTTTTACATTTTGGAATGTTAAAAACTTAAAACTGGCAAGAATTTAGCTTCCAACATAATAAAAATGATCTTTACTTGTGGTTCGTTTCGTTTGTGCTTATTCACCTACTCACGGCGTACCTACTACATATCCCTTTCTCTCTGAGTCGTCGGTTGCAAATAATCTTAACCCTCGTACCGAGGCTATGTTACCTCTCTGCTGGAGCTCTTTCTTCAATACCAATGCGTTAAGAATAGGATAATATAATAATAATATTCTAACTACAGCCCACTTGAGCTCTGTGAAAGGGAAGATGTAGGTATTGACCACAGGGTTGCGGGGTTAAATCCCGTTTGGTTGGCCGCTAGTATTGCTGAGATGTTGAGACGACGCCTCATTCATTTGATGTGCAAAAAATGGAAGAGATGTTTTGCTATCATAAGTTTTGTTTAGCTAGTATTCTTAATCATTTCCTAATTCTTATCAAAGATAAGATCTGCGTCTTCTAACGATCGTCAATGCTAGGAAACTGTTGCGGTCACTTAATAATTTTCCCTCGACTTCGATAATGAAATCTCATGTAGCTACATATATTTTTTTTTGCGAGGATGTCGCTTTGCTAACGAATGTTTCACTTGTCTATATTCATTGAGAATACTTTATTATCGAATAGTACTAGTGACTTCAATAATCTTGATTAATGAAAGTTATTGAAGCGCCCACTGCCACTTGAAACTGCGTAGCATTTCTCTTCCCTCATGCTCTTACTGCATTGTTCCATCGTATGTTCAGTATCTAAGTAGACATTCAGTTTGCGCGCAAGTACCTACTTTAAAATTATATTTTTGATAGGTGCTAATTTTTAGCGGGCAATCGGGATGATTTGCGAGCTGAACGATCGCTCATAAGTTGAGCGTGCAATTGTATGTGTGGCTTCGGTAATAAATCGTAAGCATCCCCTTATTTTGCTCGTAACTTTTTTTTTCAGGACGATGACAGAGGGCATGTCGCATCCGAGGGTAGCTTTGCAAACGGCTTACCATCGTCGACAGCCTCCCTCAACGGTTCCTCTGCTAGCGACCCCACCGCAACTTGCCTGAAGTCAAGTTCAGTTGACAGAGAGGACACCTCAGCTCAAAACCAACACACCGATGTTTCCTACTTATCAGTTAGTACTACTAGCTCTGTGACGGATGTAAGAAGCAGAAGCACCTCAGAAAGTAATCGTCACAACAGTCAGTCAGCCGCAAGTGCAGCATCACCACAGCGCTACACGTCTTCCTCCCTGCAGCTGTTGTTGCCTGACGTGGACGTGCAGGGCACCGCTGAAGCCTCGAAAGACTCCCCGATATCTCACTACAATAATTCTAGACGCGTTGGTAATCCTGTAGCGAAATTTTTAAAGAAAACTAAGAAGAAAGTGAAGCTTCCTGCCTAATTTACTTGCCAGTTATAATGCCTCACACTATGCTAATTAGCTGCTACATATGAATGTAGTTATAGCAACTGACTCTCAGAGTGCAATACAGAGCATCACTTAGTATAATCCAAGTCAACCGCTTGTTATGCAAATCCAAAGACGGACCGCAACTAGCCCCAAGAAATTTTCTTTCTGCTGTGTTCCCAGTCATTGTGGAGTCCCAGGAGACGAACTAGCTAACCAAGCTGCAAAAAGTGCTCTCAACGGGCTCCTAAATCCCACACCAATCCCCCTTAGTGACTGCAAGTGGTAGGTACTACAGGAAATTAGTTTGAGAGGCGTGGGGGTCAGAATAGACTACCAAGGACCCTAACAATAAGCTTGAAGAAATTCAACCATCGATTTTTCCCTCTCATAGTGCCCAAAGTACCAACAGACGATGGGAAGTCTGTTTGACGAGTCTGCGTGTGGATCACTCCCACGTAACCCAAGCATATCTGATGAGCGACGATTCCCAACCAGATTATCAACATTGTAATCTTCCTCTCCTCTTACTATCAAGCACATTCTAGTGGCTTGCCCTCAATTTGATGCCCAACGCCGACAGTACTGCGGCGCTCTGCTGACAATATCGAGGACTTCTTCTTTGATAACCTAACGGCTTTCTGAGGCCCTTCATATTCTTTCGTCTCCAGCATAGACTTACCATACTATCTTTGAATGACTGAAACCTCAATCCAATCAGAAAAACCAACCGATTCTGCCACATTATCGAAAGACACTATTTAACCATACAATTCTATATTTAATACTTCGACTATTCCTTGAATACTAACACCATCAATGGCGAATGAATAAATCGCTGTTATATCGTCATTGTATCGAATACGGCGGGAAAACCCCTGATAATAATAATAATAATGATAATAATTTAACTTCAAATAATTT
Source organism: Parhyale hawaiensis (assembly GCA_001587735.2). Lineage (NCBI taxonomy): Eukaryota > Metazoa > Arthropoda > Malacostraca > Amphipoda > Hyalidae > Parhyale > Parhyale hawaiensis. The sequence continues at coordinate 12,154,496 of LQNS02278161.1, forward strand.
CATGAATATACGCGTTCCAAGTAACTGTTCTTGCTGAAAAACGTGGTTCCTTGCGAGCTTGACAGTTTTTTTTTTCAACATATTTGTAATCAGTGAGACAGAAAATGCTATTTGTCTTCCAAAGTGGATAGTTCACATGTCCATGACGAAAATTACATTCCCTGCTTCATTTTAAGTACCTTTGAATTCAACATTCCGCATTGAACTATTTTTATGCAATATTATTATGTGAGCTTTCTCTGCTGTGTTTTATTGTAGATGGCAGACCATGTAACTTCCGCATGGGTGCAATTTTTTTTTACAATTTTTGCGAAGTTTCAAATTATGTATCGTCACTTATTACAAAATTAGTTATCTTTTACGGTGTTTCGAGACGTGGGCGGTGCGAAGTAACGCTTCGGTTTTTTATTATTTGTTTATGATGTGTCGGATTTTACCAATCACCCCTTTACCAAGCGTTTACTGGTACCAAATTATATTATTGTGTTCATCTTTGGTGAAGGGATACTGTGTGCTTGGGACAAGGATTTGATAACTGGAGTACAATTTCCCAATTGTATTCAAGTCGCATCA
>LQNS02278161.1:12167800-12185218 GCA_001587735.2 Parhyale hawaiensis
AGACGTACTTCGCGCCCTGGCGGCGCACGAGCCTGTGGATAACCACGGGAATAATTCGGCGCGATATAGGCATTGTGCCACTGAAGCGCTAGTAAAACCTTTACTACTACTACTACTTATGATGTGTCCGAGTGGTCCTGGCTGTCGTCTAATGACGGCAAAAATTAACTGTTTCAACGAAGCCCAATTTCTTCTCTCTTCTCGGTTCGGTTGTGCGGAACAGTTTTCTCTTTTTCATCGTTGATTGCTCATTTTGTGCTCTATAAATTATGATAAAAAAGTATTTGCAGTGGGCAGTACACTCTAGTAGCTATGCTATCACGTAGAGATAGTTCTGTCGTTTTTAGTCAATCGATTAAAAAAAAAAAGGTGAGGCACAAACTCTCTTACCATCTAATAGGTTAAAATTCTTCCATGTGATTCTTCATATCGGGACGGAGGGACCAGAAGCGATCAACAAAACTTTTATTACCTCCGCCAAGGTTATGTTTTCGTCGTGTTTGTCTGTCTGTTTGTTTGTCTGTCTGTCACGAAGATAACTCAAAAAGTTATGCACTGATTTGAATGAAATTTACAGGGATTGTTCGGTATGTTAGGAGGAACAGATGATTAACTTTTGGTGCAGATATGTTCATCCGTTTGTTTGTTTGTCTGCCTCATTTTTCTCAATGCCATAACTCAAAAAGTTATCGATTTATTTTGATGAAATTAACATGAGTTGTTAGGTATATAACTAAGAGTAAATGACCAAATTTTGGTAATGATCCGTTGGTTTGTTCGTCACTGTTATTAATTTTATGCTTGTTAGCACAATAACTCAAAAAGTAGCTAATGAGTGGATCTTTATGAAATTTGTTGGGGTTGTGAGTAATGTTGGAAGACATAAATGATTTAATTTTGGTGCAGATCGGTTTGTTCGTTTGTATGTTTGACTCATGTTTGTCATAACGTTTGTTAACAGTATAACTCAAAAAATTATGTACGGATCTTAAAGGAAATTGCACAAGCTGTTATTACTATCAAAAGGCACAAATAATCAGATTTTGGAGTTTATACAAAGAAAATTATGGTTTCAGAGCCAATTTGAATTTTTTTGCTACCGTTGCCTCAGTTGGCGGAGGTATGCGCTCTCAGAGTGCTCTAGTTAACTACTGTAATGGTATCCATGGCTTAAATACTGTTTTCTTGCGGGATTCGTGACACCGGCGCATTTGTAGCACGGCTTTTCTCTGCTCTCTGTGCATAACAGAGACTTAATGTGTGTTTTTGTGATCATGTTCTTCCTTGTAGTGCGTGCGCTACCTCGCGTAGGTGAAGTGTAACGTAGCCCTAATTATGGCTACGCTGGTTACCTTATGGAAAGTCTGACATTACCATGTTTACACATCAATTCAACCCTTCATTAGAACTCATCTGAGTTCGACTCAATTTCTAAACTATATCATACAAAATTGAATCGCTGTTATATAGTCTTCGTCTCTAATACGGCGAGAAAACCCACAATATAATAATCCAACCCTTCCTTGAACAAACTAAAATATCGGCTCCTCGAAGGAGTAGCATCTTTATTTGAAACTTCCGTTAGGAAGGACGGTGATCCTTGTAGGACTAAAATAAGCTGGAACCTCTGGAAATTTGAAAGAGAACTACTGTACTTTATTCGTATTCCCGGACTCTTATCTTGTCAACGAAGTGCGAAAATATGTTCCAAGTCCTGACTGCTCATCTGTGACCAGCGAAATGCAGCTTAGAACTGACCCCTGTCAGGGTGTCTACTAGGTCATAAAAGTCATAAAAAGTAATAAAAACTGGTTGGTCATAAAAAAGGTCATAAAAAGTATTAAAATTCACTCACAGGTCATAATTTTTTTTTGCCAATCATCTGATGATTGGAATTGATGGATATTTTATCATCGTAACCTACCGCATCCAGTAGGAGAAATGATCCTACTTGATACTTCAANTGTTATTGATTCCATTTTTTGTTTGATGAAATCGTATATTTTTGGATATGCCGTATAATATAAGGTCATAAAAAAGTCATAAATATTTATCCTGAAAAGTCATAAAAAGTCATAAAATTTTCCTAGCAATCTTCAGTAGACACCATGCCTGTTGTTTCTGAGCTTTTCTCAGTGATGGTAACACCAGTCATAAGCAGAATTACTGTTTGTTGCAGACTATGGTTGCGCTATGCTTAGAAATCTTGGTTTATAGAGACTAACGTTAGTTATCTGAATTTTTCAAACATTCCACTGCAGTCATAATAAAAGGTGCTTTGTGTTCATGGTTATTCGTATGACAGACAGTGATATTATTGTATAGACTGTCGGGATGGTGATATTGTGTACGTACCGGTATTTTGCTGTATTGAAACATAAGCTAAGTAGATAGTCTCAGATGAACTTAACCGTTGGTTATATCTACAGAATGACACACGTAAAGACTACTGAGGATTTCTTGTTATATTTTAGATATTTATATTCACAATGCATGTAATATAGTTTATACATACATATATATATTTTTAAGTTTGCTGCAGAGATGTATTGTAATTTTAACGTTATGGTCACAATTTGGTCTGCTGCGGACGTACAACAATCTGGCAACTGCCAAGCCGAAATACAAAACCCTTCTCTTGCTCAACTACGGAAAGGCGCTCAAGCGCTTCTGACAATAATCGTGCTGATCTTACGACCCCTAGTTTTTCCCAGCAATCTAACACTTCAAACAAACGTAGGTACCCCTGACTCGGAGAATCAATGCGAACCCTAGCGTCAAATTTTTATTTGGCAACGTTCAGAGCATAACGAACAAGATGAACTGTAAGCTATAGCAGCCACTCTTGCGTTTGATGTTATCGTACTCGATGAGACATGGATCAATCTTTCAAACAAGAATCTGGAAGCAGAAGTTGCATTCCCGGCAAGATGGGGTGCAATTTTTTTTCTGTACGCTGCAATTTTTTATCGCAATATATGTTGAATTTACAGTTGCCACAGCACGGACTACATCTACAGTAAATCTCCTCATATTGGAATGGAGATGTTTACAGGTTTTGAAAAAAGTTAGAAAAATTAACTTTTTCAGCTCCTCCTCATAATGCAGTTATATGGAGGTTACGATGTGTAGTAGTTCCTGTTCTCATCTACAAATGCACAATTTATGAAAAAGTATCCTTACAAGATGGGGATAAATATCAGTTTTATATTATACGCTGTAAATTTTTATAAAAATAAATGTAGGACAAACTGGCACTGAATTCACATTTGTCTCGACATTAATTACGATTATGCAAATCTTATATACATTGAAAACGATTGAGATATTTGCAAAGGAAAAAAATCGGAAAAAATTGAAAATTCAGTTTTCAGTTAGTCCCTATAAGTACACGTTAAAAGGGTCATTATGTTATTGTACTTGTGCATACCTATGTATTCCCGTTCTCAAATACAAACTCTTATCATTCCTTTCATATTACGGAACGAGTTATATATTCCTGTACACATGTGATACGTAAGTGCCTTTGTACTAATGGTAGGTAGTATATTCTGCATATATTTATGATGTAGCTGCTTTATATAAATCAACTTGAATTTTTATAACAGATACACAACATGTATTATTGTCGAGTTACCTCCATCACGTATTGGCCAACAGGATTGAAAAATAGTGTTTTCTACAATATCATCTCTCACCAGAGCTCTGGCAGGTTTTCTGTAGAAGAAGAAGAGTTTTAAATAGATGTTACCTGTATAGTTTCGTAAAATGTGAATGCATTTCTATTTTTACACTGGTAGAAGTAGTGCTGGCATCGTGTGACTCATATTTTTAAATTGCTGTTTCATTGGTATAGAATATGAAAACAACCGCGCGCTTACACCGCTGTCAAACCAAGATTTTAACTTATTGATGTTGTTGCTCAGGCTCTAAGAAAACGAGAATACGCGTCGTTATTTTTATTATACAAAATATATACACTCACACTTCATAATAAAAACATTGATTACATGTAGTATATATGTTTACCCTCTTTGCACCTTACAATTACGGAATGATGACATGCGCAATTTTTATTTCTAGTGATGGGGGGGGGGACGAGGCTGAAAACACAGAGGCTAGTGAAGCGCGTACAAAATATTACTACTGTATTTCCGCGTTCCGGGTGCAATTGGATGAAGTTTCTCAAATTTAATGAACTTAAGAAGGCATTTGTTGAGGTACCGTTAATCATGCTGCATATTATATTAAAAATGGTAGTTACCAGTAGCAAACGTGATATTAGTTAGAAACTGTTTAACCTCCGTAGCCGCAACTCAGGCGTTCCAACAGAGATGAGTGTGAAGTATTTAAATACATACCACATAATTTGTCGCGTGGCCTACGTGCGCTACTACGGGCAGGAAACAAGGCGCAAAGCATAGTAGGAGACACGCGAGTGGTCGGCCTCTTTCACGGCCTTCCACACGAGAGAGATGGGAGAAGTCCCGCGGACTAGGTACGCTATCTTGATCGACAGCCCAACTCTCGAAACAGAAAAGGAAATAGAGAACCTACCTAACTTTACAAAACTAACCTCGTCAGCAGGAACTGCGGCCAGATGCTACATCCCCTGCGGAGAAGGCACTCGGGACCCTTGGGTGTGTGATGCCCAAACATATTGTGGCAGGGAAGCAAACTTGATATTACAAGGTGCACTTTGAAGAAGTAAAAGAATCTTTTGGAAATGGACCTTGAAATTGAGGGCAATTTTACACCACTTAGTGCCGTTGACGAAAAAAGTACTCGAAATTGCTGAGTATCAAAGGTATTGAAAACACAGGAGAACTTCTCAAGTAACGTAACCCTATAGGTTACCTAAGTACTGCTGGCGACAGTCTGGAGTACCCGTCAAAACAATATCTCCTCAACGCATCACGGGTACAGCGTCCTACTCATGGTGCCGTAACGGCACCTTCCGGTCCCCGCCTTATATGACAGTGGCGTTAATCAAAATTTGAAGCGGATATTGCTCTCCTTTTTGCAGGTGGCATTTGTTCGTTGATCCTGCGTGGGCATACCCTCGTGCATGGGTTTCAAGTTTCTATAAACTTGCTCCATGTCCCTTACTTCTTCCTCTGTTCGATAACCTTTGTTGTGGATACACAGCCTAGAAGTATGCAATATAATAACTTCTTGAAAGTAGAAAAGTTCCTGAACTAGAGACTTCCTGCATCATTAAAGTGTCTAATTCATCATTAAGGAAATATCGAGCAAAAGTTATACGATAAACAGAATACCTTGTGATTGCAACGACAGTCAAGTCTTATTAAATGCGTGTTCATCCTTCGCTATGCGCTATAATGTAGATTAAACTTAAAAAAAAGGAAGTGACACGTGCAGTATGGAAATCAAGGAAATCATGAAGGGACAGACACTCATTAGGTATTATAAGAAGATTTAAGCCTCCCTAAATAAGTACTAAGCTCTTCTAAGAGAGGAAAAGGAAGGGACATATTGTATGTCGACAGAAAATGGGGAACCCATGCACGAAGGTGTTCCCACACAGGATCAACGCGCATCGGAACAGCAAGTCGGGAAAGAAGAACAGACAACACAGTCACTCATCACTCAAGGGTGCCATAAACAGGGGTAAGAAAAAAGATGAACCGAACACATATTCAGCAATAAGAGAAATATACAAGGAAACAAAGTGGGGCACCAGGTTAGTAGTACATAAGTTTACTAGCGCAGCGACTACACGCTACACCCACCAATGGTTAAATACTATATTGTCATCACTGCATTTTTGTCTGAAGAATTGAGTTTGACGGTGTACTCACCTGGGTGCGTTCCACGTCTCAAAATTTAGCCAGGGCGCTACCATTTCCCAAGATGTGAGCTGCAAAGCATCACAAAGAAGCGAAAGACGAAAAGACAGGAGGAAGAGATACTCGTTGGGCGAGCAGCTTGCGAGGCCTCCCAAATATGAGCAGGTAAGAGCCTGCGGGCTAGCTCGCCAACCACCATCGGGGACCCACTGCATGCAGCGTGGAGTACCCGATTTCATAAACTACATTTAATTGCTGGAACTGTAGCTTAATGCTACAACCCCAGTGATTCGGTCGAGTTGATCGTCGGTGATGCAAGGCCTGCATAGATAGGGTCTGAGAGTATAGCTTCCAGAGGGAAATAGGACACAGAGACGTTCTAAAGACAAAATTTTGATGAACTAGGACTTGCGTTAGTTCAAGTCTCACGAGACACAACACAGTGCTTCGAGTAAACAAACAGTTGGAGAGATGTGTAGGCTAGTATTCCAATATTGGGAAGTCATGCATGTACTACTCCGCCTGCAACTATAATTCGAGAAAGACGGAAACCACAGAATAAAGATAGTCTATAAAAATAGAAAAAAAACTAGAAAGGAAAGTGCGCATAAAAATAACTTGACCTAAAAGCCTAACCAAGACTAAGGTAATCTACTCTCCTGGGTGTGCAATGCCACCTCACCCAAATCTACCAAGGCTGTCCTGAATGCAATGTCGAACTAGAGAAAAATTCAAATTTGTTCTGAAATCATAATTTTCTTTGTATCAACGTCAAAATCTAGTCATTTACGTCTTTTGATAGTATTAACAGTTTCTGAAATTTTCGTGAAGATCGTGAAGATCCGTTTTTAACTTTTTTGAGTTATGCTGCGAACAAACACTATGACAAACATAAGTCAAACAACACAAAGCAACCGATCATCACCAAAATTTAATCATTTAAGTCTTTTAGCATTATTAATAGGTCCTGTAATTTCATAAAGCTCAATAATAACTTTTTAAGTTATTGTGCTAATAAGCATCAAATCAAATGCAGCGAAAAACGCACGAACGAACCAAAAGATCATAAAAAATTGGTCATTTACTCTTCGTAATATACCTAACAACTCATGTGCAAACTTCATAAAAATCCGTCCGTAACTTTTTGAATTATGGCACTAAGAAAAGTGAGGCAGACAAACAAACAGATGGACGGATCTTCACCAAAGTTAATCATCTGTTACTGTTAACATGCCTAACAATCTCTGTAAATTTTGTTAAGAACCGTTCATAACTTATTGAGTATTCTTCGGGACAGACAAAAGGAGAGACAAAGACGACAAAAGCATAACCTCCTTGGTGGAGGTGATTATGGAGCCCTAGGCGGCACGACTTACAATTGGGCTGTGGCAACGCTATCAATAAAAAAATTTGCCATTATTTGTAGTTATTTCTTACATACGCAAATAATGCATAGAACAGTGTTCCCCATTAAGAGTGTACATGATCCTACGCCCCCCCCCTATGGTTCACGCACGGACCCTCTACTGGTTCATGACGTTCGAAGCTTCTGTGACAATATTACATTGTTTTTTATCCTATAGATGATGAAAATTAGAAAATATTTTAATGTCAGAGAAAGAAGAATATAGTTTTAATAGCTTATAACTTTTTACATCAACTTATTGAAATCGAAAAAGTTTTTTAACTATGGTAGAGTTACCTCTAAATGTATTTTGCTCGATCACATAAATTTTTTTTTCCAAAAATGGCGAGAACAGCATATGCTAACCATCACTTAATGCAAGTAGTAGTAAATTCGAGAGAGTTTAGGGCGAAAACTCGCTGTATGTGAATATTGGGCTGAGCTGGGATGTCACGTGACTGTGACAGGAGTAATTATTTGTTTGGCTTCTGTTGTTAGTTATGTCTCTGCCGGTCTGTATTAACTGAAAAGCAATAACCTGAAAGCTATCGATATCTATAACGTTCATTCAGTACGTAATATACTAAATTAATGACATTTTAATGGTGGAGGGGGGGAGTCCGTGTGCTTCCAGGCGATGTCACAGGGGGTCCGTACAAAACTAAACTTTGGAAACCACTGGTATAGAAGGTTCATTATAATTATACGCATCAGTATACGTATGTTCTAGCTCGACATTCCTGCCGGACAGGCGCAGTTGGCCGAGTGCGCTACTAATGGCGAGGAAAAGGCGCAAAGAATAGAAAAAAACTCGATTGGACGGCCCCTTTCGTGGTTTTCTACACGAGAATAGAGGTGTCGCGCGGCTATCTCGATCGACAGCCCACCTCTCGGAACAGAAAGGGAAATATAGAGAACCTACCTATAACTTTACAAAACTAACCTCGTCAGCAGGAACTACTGCCAGCTGCAACATCTCCTGCGGAAAAGGTACTCAGGTTTGCCCCATATGTATATATATTCTGGCACGGAAAGGGCGCGCCAGAAAGTACCCGTGAGGGCCATAGATGGTTCACGAGCTTTGCCATGATGGGACTCCAAATTAGATATCCTTACGTAACACATAAATAGATACACCATTATAAACACTTGCACTATGCCGGCGCATTATACACAATTGATCATCCCATTATCAAAGGAATTATTTATGGCCATATATACAAACATACACGTAATGTACAGGCACCATCTTCCTATAACACGACACGAACAGTGAAGATTAGCATTTTTCTTCACAGTTGCACGTCGATGAAGATACGCTTAGCAACAAAGTTATTTACGGCGCAGATAAATAAGAATAAAGAATCAAATGTCATGGCCAGTTCATTAGCTCCATAGACCTTAAAGTATGTATTTCTCGTACTCCCATGACAACAGCACCATTATTATGAAAAAAATTCCAGTCGGTGTTAATGCTTTAATTTCGGCAAACAGCATGACAAAAATACTCAACATACATGAAAAACGGCTCCATCTGAATTGTAAATAGAAAAACATTTAGATATTAATTTACGCTAGTTCAGTAGGAGATATGAGGATAAGTTCGGCAAGAGAAGAATTTAGTTTTGGGGTCCCAGGTTGAATTAAGACTCAGCTCCTACCATTTACTCATTTAAACACCAGGGTAAGCAGTTGAGCTCCAAATTTAGATTCTTTCAATTGTTGATGAGGTCAGCAGGTGCATGAGATCATCCGTACTCTGCATACTCAGCAGAGATGCAGGGTAGGGCGGTCATGAGTAAGTGAAATGTGGATGTGTTTTCCGTAGACCTTTTATCGAGTTGACCAATGCCGTCGCTCAACGATCGCTTCCTCGATACGGCAACGAACGACTGGCTAATATGACAAATGTGGAAATGGGGTAATCACTCATTAATCATATAAGAAAATAATGTGGAGCATGTAGAGAGAACTGCACTCGAGCAACTTGAGCTGCAAATATGCCAAGAATATTTCGTAACGGCATGTGAAAATTTGGCGGAATGTTTGCAGTGAGCTTTAAAAATGCTTCATATGGCGCACCTTACAGTATACTATATTATTCAAATAGTAAACAAAATAGTTTGGGAAATCGTGAACAGCACCTGGTGGTATATTGTGAGCAGTATATTGAAGGGGAATTCTAAAAAGCTTAGTATATTCAGGGATTTTTTTATTATTATTAATATTATATTGAGTAGTTTAAGTCTCCGTCTCCACAGCAACGGCGATCTAACAGAGGAAAAAGCAAGGGACACATAGTGTGACGATAGACACATGGAACCCATGCACGAGGGTGTTCCCACACAGGATCAACGCGCATGAGAACAGCAAGTCGGGAAAGAAGAGCAAGAACAGATTGAAGAAAGATCAGTACGAGTAAAAGATGGGAAGGAAGCAAAGTGGGCACGAAAGACAGCCGTCCCGAAGGCCTAGCTAATGGCTAAGGTAGTATATTCAGGGAATTGTGAATAACATACCATATGCTGGGGATTTGTGAACAGCATACTATTTCTACGGGAGTTCTAAAAAGTAGCGTATTTACTGAGGAATATCTGACAGCAAAGTATTTTCTAGGAATTGTGAACAGCATAGCATTTATTGAGGAATAGAATAGTATTTGTTGCGGAATTGCGAAGACCATAGTATTTGCTGGGGAATTGTGAACAGTATAGAAGGGAGTTTGTGAACGAAACAGTAGGCTATTGTACATGCTGAAGAGCTGGGCAAACATAGTACTGGGAAATACGAACAGTGGGCCCTTGGACACCTATTATAAACTTTGCATAAAACTTTGAATAGAATAATGGAAAGTAATGAATGCTGGCATAAGCTATGCTGACTGAAGCAGCCGCTGGCGCAAACGGCAGGAAGTCAATGTTAAATAACACGAAAAGCAAGTTATGCCAGAACGACGTATGCTGCTTATCTACTCACTATAACTGATGACTAAATTTATATTGTATTGCAGCGGAGAAGAATTGGGAGGCAAAAATGTCAACGATATGAACAAGTGAAGTCGCAGATGGACATATTAAAGCTGAAAACTATCAGCTTAGAGAATACATTAGGTTTGCCCTCCCTAGACTAAACGCACCGTCTCGCGAGAGAAAGAGGGAGATCAGTGTGCCGATAGTGACGTGGAACCCATGCAAGATGGTGTTCTCATATAAAATCAGATGGTATGGGTACAAAGAAAAAAGAGGCAAAGCAGAACTATGAGTTTCCAATGAAAAAAGTAAAGTATGTTTTAGTGAAAGATGTTTTAAAGGTCTGACTAAAGCTAATTAGCTAATAGTAACTGGGTTTGCAAGCGCATCGCCCCGTAATTCAGCTGATATTTTGTCTCGATATTTCGACCGCGAGGTCTGGATATGACGGTGACCTCACCTAAGAGAATTCTGCGTACTATTATAGCCGGAAAGTAAGGCACAGAGCATCTCAATGAGACGAAAGAGGAATAAAAGCATGAAACGAATGAAATAGATGCTCGTGCGGAAGGACCCTGCCGTGACCCACCACGAGGGAGCAGGTAGCATCTCGTAAGTTAGGTCGCAATTACGGCCATCGGTGGAGCATCTCAAGGACAGAAAGAGACCTCAATAATATTACTAAACATAGTAACTTATGAGCAGGAATCATGGCCAGATGCAACATCCCCCGCACGAGTAACCCTTTGGGTTGTGATACCCACTACTGGGCTGACGGTGATGGGGCTCGCCAGAATATCCCCCCTAAGGGGCCAATTAAGGCATGGGTTAAACCTGCAGGTTGCTCCCTGGGGTGCCACTCCCCGTAACATAGGATGGGCAATCGTAACAAGCTTTCCAGATTGCATTGCACTCATTATTGCTTCAGATACAATACTGTCTTCAAACTTATGTTTCAATGTGGACAAATTTGTTCGTTTTTGAATACATTGGTATTGCAGCGACACGTTTAGCCTACAGCGCGAATAAATTATTTCTTCACTCCAATATCTGCATCAATATATTAAACCTATAAAATCAATACCATTGAAATAAAACTCAAACTGACTAACGGAGGACACCCTAAAAAGCAAATTTCTACAGAAATCTGCCATAGGGACCTTTATATTTTTAGAATTGCAAATAGTAAGCTGGTGTAACAGCCACATAAGGTAGCGATTCCATTCCTGTGTCATGGCATTAGATGTTTCTTACTCCAAGGAGAGCAAGAACAGAAAAGATGTGACCATAAAATTCTAGATGTGACCGATGTTTAGAAGTTTAGTAACCCACGCCCATCCTCACACATGAGAACGACAACGCAAACACAAGTAACGTGTTCAATTCGAGCCCCGCAATCGAGATAACCTAATCCGATTAGCTTTAATTTGCCTTTGCTGGAGCTCCTATTGTGGGCTTTCGACTCAGTAAGCTGGAGTTCATTTCAGGCAGTCATCGCAAACCGATTGTATTTGAGACCCCGGAAAATAATTCTGTAAGGCATTGCATCGGAGGATTGAATTTCGGGCGTCTCATGAATAATTAATTTGCGATTACAGTCTGAAATTTAATCAAAGATGGCGAATCGAACGCTTATCATTGAAGTTCCGGACACGTTAGAACTAAACAGCTTTGTATATCTTGCTCGCAATGGGCGAATCGAAGGCATTTTAAAAGGGAGATTAGGACAGCGCGATACTTGGCCATGTCCAGCTTACGGTCATTACCAGAGGGGCAGGAATGGTATCGGTACTCGACATGTATCAACATTTTTGTAACACCGGGATCAACTAACAGCAAGATGAGGGCCAATAGAAGGCATCGGGATCGATGAATAGCAAAGTGGTAACGGTACACCTATAGTTATCACTTTGTACACAATGCATATTACACATACCACCACTCATTTTCTGAAACAATTATGTACAGAGAAAATATACAACAGCTTCTATTTACAATTTACACTGGGTGACTGAATTAACACAAAATTTTAATATAGCGATACAAACGATATATAAATTTAAAAATAAATCACTTTTTACTGAAATCGACGAATTGATCGGGTGGACGGTTTTTCAGGAGTCCCATCTGCGTCATTGTCTTGATAAATACGGTGTGGTCGCTGAGCAGCGCCGCCGTATGCACGTCCTTCTTCAACTCCTCCATGTCACGTTTTAACTTCGCTCTACGGTTCTGGAACCAAGTAATTACCTGGAAAACAATGACGAAACACTTTAATGAAGACCGTTGTGCATTCCATTCATCCGCTGATTAGTATACATACTTATCTGTCCATTATTTGCTACGTTGGAAGCATTTACCCAAGTCGTACGTATTTATATAGCCAGTCTAACAGTCATGGCTACAGCTGATGCACGGTATTGTCGTATGCCGGCCAAGTTGAAGTTTAATATTTGTTTTTTGCAGCACGTCCTCGCAGCATGAAACAATTGACTGGACCGCTTTGGAATTGGTGGCACTCATATCTTCTAATATTTAAAACCGAAGTTCAAGCGGGCTGAAGCATGACAGCCTTCACTGCATATCAAATCCCTAGGAACGAATAATGAATATAAAAGTTGCCCATGCACTTTCTTTCCTTGCATATCTGACAGCGGGAGAAACTGTCTATGTTAATATTTAGTTTATGGTTCGTCTATCCGTCTACGAGTTACGTCTTCAGTAGTAACCTCGTTACGCTCGAGGAGAGAAATTGGTTAAATACGTTACAAATAGTGTTATTTCTACAGAAATTAATAATATTGAGATGCTAAAAAGTTGGTCGATTGTGAATACACAATCAACAGTCATTCGAATTTTTTTCAATTTCCATGGGTGGGGTTTGTCACCCCACATTATATGATGGGGTAATAATACGACAAATTTGCATCAATTCCCGTTTCTCAGCTTCGTAAAAATGCCAGCCATCAAAAATGTACACGATCTTGATTAGGGTATCTCTCATTGACAGAAAATGCAGTGTTTAATATCACTATAACTTTTATAATGCTTATACCAAGGTAATACAGATGTTCTCGCTGAAACCCATAGCCCGCAGCACAGTACAACGTCAGAAAACACACTAGACTCGGACACGCACCGCGGGCACTCAGCCCCGAAATTCATTCTCCCTTCCCCGGCGTGCAAAATGCGGACAAACAGACACTATACTGCCGCCTTTACAGCACCGCTTGTGCATCGCAACAGCGAGCAGGAGAATTACATTCCTACAGTATCTGTGTGAACTTTAATGTACCATGATGACATTACCGTGCTGACGACACAAACATGCAGTGTCCCCCATGGTAAGAAGAGTTACCATGATAACCGTTGCGATCATGACGTAATAGGTGTCCGATAGCTTGAATTCAGTCGATGTATGGTATGCCTTTCCTTATTAGAAAATAAAAATCTTTTAACTGAAATATGGTAAATTTAATATAACTGTAAAAATGATTTACATATCTCCGTTTTTATATTTTTATACGTTCGTAAATGTTTCGGCATCCACGATAGAACTAGTGATTTTAGCACGCTAGCTGGTGAGGAGTACTTATTGTAAACTAGAGTCGAGGTTTTCAGGAAATCCGTATCGCTTTATTAGACCTAAATGGTGTATTTATTTTATGCACGAATTGATTGTTATGAACTGTGAACAGTCAACATAAGTTCTGCTTCTATGATGGTGCAGACGAGTTGTTTATTGATGAATCTGTATTCTAAGAGATCATCGCGAACTTGATAGACGTACACGGGTAGACACACGGACAATGCTAGTACTAAGACTTATTTCTCGTATGAAGGATATATAATTTGTTTTCCAGTGCAACTCAAATGCCTGTTAAGTATTGTGGGGTAAGAGTCATGAGAAAATAGGCAAGGAAAATAATTCTAATGACATTCTAAATACAGCAAAATGAAGAACGTACTCAATAGAAGGCTAAAAAAAATCATACCTGAGCATTACTGAGACCAAGAGACTGCGCCAATTCGTCCCTGTCTGCGGGCGACAGGTATTTTTGGTAAAGAAATCTTTTCTCAAGCTCAAAAAGTTGGTGATTATTAAAGGCAGTTCGACTTTTGCGCTTCTTTTTGGGAGGTTGTTTGCTGCTGAACAGGTTCAGGTGGTTTGCTGAGCCATCTGCAAGAGATATTTGTCATTAACGAAAGATATTAATTTCACGCACACATAATGTTGCTGCCATAATCTATTTATTTAATGAAAGTTCGGGAGAGAAGGTAGTAAGCAGGATATTCAGAGGTTCAGATACAAGATGGAAATTGTTTGGATAAATAGAATTAATTGATAAGATCTTCTTTGCCAAAGAATTAAGTTTTATTATAAATAACATTGACTGACCTTGGGGCCTTACGCTGATATATGCAATGCAAGATAAAAACTCTCGAAGCGTCACACTATCACTGGATAATATTATGCTGCTCTACTTAGGCGACAGAGTAAAGAATTCAAAGAGAAATGACGAGGACTGATGCCATAATAGAGGGGCTATTTTCCACCAGAACAATGACCCAGCACACACCTCGGTGGTGGCGATGGCAACAATTTAATTCATGACCGTAGGTTCCAGTTTTCCCCATCTACCCTACTTATTAGATTTGGCACCCTCCAACTTCAATTTATATCCGAACCTGACGGAAATTGACAGGGTGGCGCTTCAACAGGTGAAATTTGGGGAGGGGGGGGGCTGTAGACACCCACCACGACCAAAATTTAGAGCTCTGAAGTAAAAGGATGAAGGCCCTTTAGCACCGATGGAGGAAGTGTGTGGACTTAGAACAAAGAGATTATGCTGAAAATTAAGGGACAGGAAGATTTGTACTGCACACTGCTGTCAGGAGGTTCAAAACTTTTCATTCATCCCTCGTATAGGCCGCCAAGGCCGAACGAAAGCAAGGTTGCATAGGCAACATTGACCGTTTCCCTGTGTGTCCACACCCAACGAGTTAATTTGCACTGGCACAGCCCGTTGCAATGTTGTCGCGTGCGGTTGTGTTGCGCTCCAGTCAGTGTGCTTTTGCAGTGACTCCCTACTAAACGTTTGTTTAAGCCTACCTAGCTATTATAAAATACGCCACGACAGGGTGAGAAAGGGACATAGAGTATGTCAGGAGAACGTGAATCCCAAGCATAAAGGTCTTCCAACTCGACATTAAAACGTATGGGAGCAGTAATCTGGTAGAGAAAAGGAAGGACAGCCCGAGGCGTCATTTGTAGAATAATGGAAATAGAAGCTACAGGAAGCAAAGCGAGCACGAAAGAACGGCATCCCGAAAACCAAGCTAATGAGAAAGTGACTGTGAAGTCCTTTTGGGGAAGGGGAGGGGGGGGGGGCGGTGACAGAATCTGTTAACACCTGTAAAATTGGATGGTTGAACCATACTGCCATGACCTCCTACCCAGGCTACGAGTCTATTTTCTGCCTCAGGGAAGGGGGATTTGGGAGCAAACGTTTATACCAGTTGGAACACAGACATACAGTACAATGGAGCAAATAAGTAGGTATATCCGCGACAGGATTGGCAAAACCATGTTTTTAAGGGGTTTACACCAAAAAACCATATTTTCTGGGGTTAAAACAAAAATATATTTTTTTTGTATATTTGTATTTCTTATAGTTTGTTATTTTTTTTTCTAGTTCTAGGAATTTTATTCAACAATTAAGGGATTTTCTGCTATGTAAACATGTAGCTAGCAAATCATCAACAATCTTAGTCACTTCATTTCCTCTTTCAACTTATTGTAGAAGAAGGATTTTAAGAAGAAGGGGTTAAGAAAAAGTTGTTAGCAGAGTACCAGTGCTTGCTATGGCAACATTTAACTCATATCCAATCTGCAGAAATGCTATAATTTATAATTTCACAATAAAATCCTTCGAAAAACTTGATAACACTTCAAACTAAAGCACTCTGAGAGCGCACACCTCCGCCAAGCGAGGCAACGGTAGCAAAAAATTCAAATTGGCTCTGAAACCATAATTTTCTTTGTATAAACTCCAAAATCTAATCAATTGTGCCTGTTAATAGAAGTAAAAGCTTTTGTAATTTTCTTGACGATCCGTTCATAACTTTTTGAGTTATACTCCTAACAAACGTTACGACAAACATGAGTCAAACATACAAACGAACAAACCGATCTACATCAAAATTAAATCATTAATGTCTTTTAGCATTACTAACAACCCCTATAAATTTCAATTCATTGTTTTCTGAGTTATTATGCTAACAAGCATAAATTAAAAACAGTGAGAAACGAACGAATAAACAAACTGATCATTACCAAGTTATTTACTCTTCGTTATATAACCTAACAACTCAAGTGAATTTCATAAAATCCGTCCATAACTTTTTGAGTTATGGTATTGAGAGAAATGAGGCAGACAAACAAACGGATGGACGGATCTTCACCGAAAGTTAATCATCTGTTCCTCATAACATACATAACAATTACTGTAAATGTCGTCGAAATTGGTTCATAACTTTTGGAGTTATCTTGGTGTCAGACAGACAAACAAAGAGATACAAACACGACGAAAACATAACCTTCTTGGCGGAGGTAATTACAAACACAACTCGACAGAAATAGATAGCTATTAGCTAATTGAAAACAGCGTAATGAACTAAAGAATGTGATGTAGTTATAAAATCCTCTGAAAACCTGAGAAACACTTCAAAATGCTGTACAAAGAAATCTCGATAGAAATATCTAGCTACAAGCTTATTAAAAGCAGAGTATTGAACTGAAGAAAGTGAATAGCTATATGTCTACATCTTTCTTATGAGCTCACTATCTAATAGCAACTATAACTACTACTTCGAATTTTTAGTAGCTGCTAGCATACCAGAATATAACTAGATATGCATCTCTAAATTGAAATAACACAAAATTTAATAAGTTATAGGTTTTTAGTAAACATAAACACAGTAAACCCAATCTGTCTCAACAGTCAAACAGATTCCTAAATAGAAACACAGTAGCTAACTCATCCTTTCAATTTTGTAAATAAAATTTAATAATTATTATTATTATTAAATCACACCAGAATGGCGACGCAGGAACGGAGAAACTCCATGAGGTTAACAAACCCCCACGCAACCAGCCCAGTGGGTGGAGAAAACAAAAGAATAGAAAAAAAGAAGATCCGAAATCACAGAATAGCTCTGTGTACAGATCGTT
>LQNS02278161.1:12205712-12224747 GCA_001587735.2 Parhyale hawaiensis
CCTGCGGAGGAAATCATGCTGCGATCAATTCTCACCACTGATCACGGTTGATTGCTATCAGAATCACGTCAAAATGCGGTCACAAAAACTCGCGAATCATGAGCGATCAGGGGGAATCATCCTCGCGGTGGTCACAAAAAGACGCCTTATGTAGAATTCTAAAACTAGACTATATCATATTTGCAACGTGAACATTGCTTCCCATAGGATTCTGTGAATATGGAGCAAAGTTCAAGAAAGGCTATATAAGACTAGCTGTGAGAACGATTCCGGTTAATTTAAGGGGAAAATGATAGTAGCAAGTATGACAGAGAAATTTTTAAAATTTAAGTATGTTCCGAAAAAGAAAGAAATTTTTCATTACCTCACGGTGGATCAGCAAATTTATGGAGAAAATATGTCACAATTTTTAGTATTTACTGCAAATGAAGAAATTCAGAAATTTTTCCGAGACATGATGCCTGTAAAAAAGTCAAAATATTCTCGTAATGCAATAAAAAAGACTTTGAAGTTATTTCAATATGAGGCCTTTGAGTCATCCAGCTTATAATTTTCAAAAGTTCATTCTATATTTCCCGGTAAACGCCTGCTGAAAGTAAAATATTTTCGACGGATAACTCGTGGCAGGGCTGCACATTTAAGAAAAGAATGTGTAAGTCAAGGCTACCATTTTTCGTGAAAAGACTATAACTGATTTTGTAAGGCAATCACTGAGGCTGCCCTGAACTTTAGAACTACTCTCATCATAAGTACAACGAGCGGGATAAGAAAAATGGGCGGTTGCTATCGCAGAAAGTAAATGGGGCGAAGGGCCAGCAGATCTTGTCTCCCGTTGCAGTTTATAAGAAGCCTAAGCGAGCGAGACAAGGTGGTGTAAATCCCTTACATAATATGCAAGGCATCGCATATTTTACCGCAGATCTTAGATATGCACCTACGGCCGGGTCTCATGTTCTAATATAATTGCTGGTAGTTTTTCATACCACTGTTTTAGACAGAACCATAAACGTGAATCAATTTCGGTGTCTATACCGTATGTTCAATATCTGGTAATAATTAGTTAGTTTAAACGTGCTTAATGTTGATAGAAATTCGTATATAGTACAGAGCTTGAACCGTAGTTTTAAAGATTATGACTTACGGTGAAAATGAAAAGGAGTCCAAGGGAGCAGGCAAAACATGACATTTGGGATCGAAGTCCATGGCAGCAGCTCCATAGGATATTAGTGATTGTAAATGTTGTCTTAACGGGATAAGCGAAGCAAACCCAATGTTTTCAGTTCCAGGGGAAGCTATTTAACACCATAATCGAGTCCAGTATTAGCAGGATTTATATTTGCATGGCTAAATTCAAAATTCACAGATCTGTTGTATTTTCTTTTAACAAACAGCACGTATACCTGAAGGTGAAGGCATGGATAGAATTTAAGTATTTCTTCATAGACTGAGTTAATTACGGACTAATACAGAGCTTTCTTTCACTAACAAAATGGCTTGTGCAATATTCATTCATCCTAATAAAGGATCCTTTGAACTGGTAATAAATATCCGAGCTTTTCCTATATCGAGAATGAATTGAGAAACTCCTATAGATGAGATTCATGTGAGGAGTACTCATAGCCTGCCTCGGTACTCTTGAGTACGCTAAATCACTCGTTTAGATAGCAAATGGGAGAATGTTTAACAGTCCTCAGGGCTTTCGATAAGCTGCGGATCGCTGATTGGCTGATGGCACGGCTAGTCAAGCGAGAGTCTGATAAAAAGCGACGCGTTTATTGGTTGTCGCGCCTGAGAAAGAATCTGTCTTGTTGAGGCTACGGTGCTTGTTAGGCCGGCCAGAGCTAAACCCTCGTTAAAGTTTAATGGGAGACCCTTGAGGGTAACTCGTATGGCCCACGATCCTAAATAGAGAGATCGAAGACGGCGTAAAAAACACTCACGGGCAGCAAGCGAAGGCATGACATCTTGCAGCGTTGTTACAGCTGTTGGCTGGGGTCAGGTTAAGTATCTATACAGTATACATGTTATATAGGCTTTCCAGAGCAAACGTATAATACCGCCCGTCCTTAGATAGAGTTGCTAATGTAGTGGAAAGGACGTCGACTCTAGTTTCTTTTAAATGTAGCTAGCAAGCGAATTTTTGAAACAATTTTAATCATGTTTGGCGATGTTTCGGACTACTTATAAATTTGCTAACAAGTAACTGAATTTTACTTGAAAGACTATTGCTGTTACTAAGGAAATAGATCAAGAGCACGTCCTAAAATTAATTTATCTATTCTAAAATTGCCCCGAGACCCCTGCCAAGGGGGCCTCCACTGAAAGAAAAGTAAATAAAAATGAGGTACGTGCATATTTCATTCCGCAGCCATAGCTATACTTTCATGGTAATAAGGGTCTTCCAGCGAAACTGGCCTGGGCGTTAATCTGGCCCTCTTCACAGCACATGGACGACGCGTTACGTGAAGCTCTGACAAATTTCATATCTGACATCCAATTTATTCGTTTTGACGCTTCCAAATCTAGTCAAACAAGCAGTGTGCACAGAAATCGAAGAATTTAACCTAGTACACAATAGGCGGCGATGCACGAGGGAAATAGCATCAACGGTGAGGAAAAACCGTACGTAACGAGTAAAGAAATGAAGGAATACCAAGGAAAATCTATAGATAACTGAAAAGAATACAACTTAGAGACTAGAAAGATAGAAAACTACAAAGTCTACTGTTCAAGAGCTCAAAAAACTAAAACTGCTACAAAAGATACAGGCTGGTGCTCCATATTTCCTCGGAGGGGAAGCCATAGGCAACAGTACTCCACCACTCCGCAGCCCCGCCGGTGCTGTACACGGCAGCAATTGCATATTCCGGTTTGATTTAGATTGGTGGTGGCAAATTAGTGAGTGTAAGGTGTGCATTTACTAAGTGCGGTCTGTAATTTGCAATGATTCACAGCCGTGGGTGCTGACATGAGAGGGAGGAGCCGCGGCGCTGATGGTTACGGCGACGCATGTACGCACGCACGAACGAACGCTCTTACGCTGATCGTAGCTAAGTAGGTAGCTAAATTTCTACTTCCCGATATGGGTAGTTAGCTGCGTTGAAAGTTTAGGTTTAGCAAGACCTCGATTAGAGGTAAAATATTTAATTAAGGTACAGTCCGGTGGTTAGAAAATGGAAACAATGGGTGGTAACTTGCTGAAGTCGGAAAGCGAAGTTACGAGCAAGTGAAGGGAGACGCAGAATCAGACTTACGACAACTTAGGGGAGGAAGGGAACGCGTCTGGCAGGAGTATGATTCCAGTCAGCTGTGGATCAAAGTGCGAAAATGGATCATTAACAATTGGATCATCCGGTCCAGCTAAAGGTTGTTCGGAAATCGCGAGTCCGCTGGCTTTGTCCTTGCACTTGGGGGAGTGCTTTTAGAGGGCTAAATATTTACCTTGGGAGTTAAATTTCTGACATAGAAAATTCTAAAATTCGTCTTAAACCCAAGGCACTCTAGGCAATTGTATGCTTAACTTGACGATCAGAGTACCAGTTCACACACCATCCTGGTATACAGCGAAAGTCTGCAGTATAGATACGGGAACATGTACGACGTACGAGCTGATCGTCCGCTCGATAAATTGCACGTGCGATGGTAAAGTGCGGCCTTAGCATTAGTTTTCAACGCCAATTAAAGTCACTATAATGGGATTTTAAGAGAGGAAAACAAAGAAGAGGCAAACAAAGGAGACATATATGCAGTGTGTCCGGTAGGAGCGCAACACAACCAAGGTGATACACCGCGTATGGATATACGATATGGCAATATTATAAATACAGTAAAAGTAGGTAGTACATTATTAGCCTAATTTGCTCGACCTATACAGAATACTTGATTACCCAAACGGAGTAAGATATAAGACAAGTTAAATAGGCATATATAGAAACCAATGCATCGAGATACATTAAGGACGGAAAGAAAAGGGAGAACAGAAGAAAGACACTGGCAATGTTTAAATGAAAATGCTCTGGGCCCTATAAGCATAATAAAAAGAAAACTAGGAATACTTCATCTCTATACCTCACAAAAGTAAAGCGAGAGAACAAAACACAGCAATGCTCTTTCAGTGCACAAATGGACCACTGACGCGACAGCCATGCTGCTGGAGCTAATATTTCAAATGTAATGCTGATGAGAGCTTGGTCGTCCATTGGTAGGCCACCCACCACAGAGCCGCACAAAACTGCAACTGGCAAAGTATCGAGTGTTGTAAGAACACTTTACAGGTGTAACATTAGCAGCCGTAAAGGCAATAGCTTGTCATTGCTATAGGTGGTCATAAGGTAGTTACAGAGCTTCGTTACTCGAATAACAGATTGCTCGATGATATTGCCGCTCGACATGCACTCGACACATCACCTCATTTGGTCGATACACGCAAGTCAACCGCGCCGTCGGTCTGCTACTAACTGGCGTACCAGCCTCACTCTTCTACCTGTCAATTCTTCAGTGCCTTATTGCCTAAGCATATATCCAGAACTTATATTGGTTCTGGCATTTGATAGAAAACTTCTAGTAATTAATAGAAAGCTTACATATTACTCGTGATCTGTTGAAATTCGGTTTCTTATTATGAAGCCCGTTTATTTTCACCTTCAAAGAAGTGAAAAGTAATAAACAGGATACACAATCGTGTCATAACTCCTTCATTGTTAATGTTCCTCTACTCTTGAAGATTCAGTCCGACAGTGCCCCAATCAGAAATTTTTGCATCGTTATCAGATATTAGCTGATGCCCCAATAGACATCGGATAAATGCCTATGACTTTCCGATAGGGACCCACTTAACACCAACCCACAGCGCGCCCACTCAACAATGACGATGCAAGCAGCGGGGTCGCAGTGTTGAAATCGGTTGGCATCTGTCAATTTTGGGATACAGGAGTCGCAGTCAGAAAATGACAAATTAAGCTCGGGTTGGAATCTGTAAATTTTGGGGTACAGGAGTCGGAATCAGAAAATGACAAATTAAGCTCGGGTTGGAATCTGCAAATTTTGGGATACAGGAGTCGCAGTCAGAAAATGACAAATTAAGCTCGGGTTGGAATCTGTAAATTTTGGGGTACAGGAGTTGGAGTCAGAAAATGACAAATTAAGCTCGGGTTGGAATCTGTAAATTTTGGGGTACAGGAGTCGGAATCAGAAAATGACAAATTAAGCTCGGGTTGGAATCTGTAAATTTTGGGGTACAGGAGTCGGAATCAGAAAATGACAAATTAAGCTCGGGTTGGAATCTGTAAATTTTGGGATACAGGAGTCGGAGTCGGGAAATGACAAATTAAGCTCGGGTTGGAATCTGTAAATTTTGGGGTACAGGAGTCGGAGTCCGAAAATGACAAATTAAGCTCGGGTTGGAATCTGGAAATTTTGGGGTACAGGAGTCGGAGTCAGAAAATGACAAATTAAGCTCGGGTTGGAATCTGTAAATTTTGGGGTACAGGAGTCGGAGTCAGAAAATGACAAATTAAGCTCGGGAGTCGGACTTTGTAAATAAGACTCCGCAACTCTGCTGGACCCTTAGGTTAACGTTTAAACACACTCAAAAACACGGAGGCAGTTGTTCAGTGTTCATTAAGATACATTAGAATTAATTAGATACATGAGAGTTTCCCTCTTAGGAGCCCTTTACTTCCACTAATTACAACATCTCCATAGCAACAAACACTTTTCCGACTTGTGGACAAAATCAAGTAAAAATAAACAAGTCTATAAACCTGGTGTAGATGCAGCATAGCCCAGGCATTGCATTGACAAGCAGCCACAGACCATGTAAAATAATGTTCTTCCCATGCTGTCAACATTTCTTGAAAAAAAAAAAACCAGTAGCAGATCGAGAAGTACGTTAAGTATCTGCATCCTCACTTGTCTCCTTCAAAAGAATCTATACACCTGCACGGCTTGCAGGAATAATCAAGATAATTTTTAAAATATTCTCCAAAATCTAGAAAAATATCGCTGAGACACTTCCTATACTCTGGATGTCGTGCTTGAAATATCTAAAGCTAATGGCAACGTCCACTACGGCATGCTATATATATACTGAACAAAATAAGCCGCAAATGTCCAGTACAGCATATCTTAGTTGGTAGTCTACAGTTAGGTACATAAGAAAACCCATGCTGCCAGGGGTAAATACTATATCCCCTTTCTTGATAAGCTCGTTTAGCGTTCCAAAGGGTCCGTACTTGGTCCCATACTCTTCATATTCGTAAATGACATACCATCTCGACCACATTATCTTGCTTTTCAGGCACATGCTGACGATGCCCGAATAACAATATTTTGCTCACCATATCAACCAGATCTTGCACGCACCCGAGCCGAAAACTTTTTCCTCAAGCAACTCAAGGAATGGCAAAAAATAGTCTCAAAGAATTTACTGGCAAAACACAGTATAATTTTTGGCATGTCATAGTACGAAACAGCTGGAAAGGAACCAGTTTCTTGCAGGGAAAATCGAGAACTTGTTTTGTGCAATTTTTTTTAACACACATTTTTATTTATCTCTTATTCAACAATCCT
This sequence comes from Parhyale hawaiensis, assembly GCA_001587735.2. Lineage (NCBI taxonomy): Eukaryota > Metazoa > Arthropoda > Malacostraca > Amphipoda > Hyalidae > Parhyale > Parhyale hawaiensis. The sequence continues at coordinate 12,212,283 of LQNS02278161.1, forward strand.
CAACTAAATATAACATCTACATCATTCCGTTAAAAAAAAAATGGAGACACGCCTGCTAAAAGTGACACACTTATGGGGCGTTTGCCATTAAAATGATCTTTACTATCCCAATTAATTATAATAGTCATTTTTAGTTAGTAGATAATCCGTTTATAGCAGTCAGCACACAACCAATTTATTTTAGTACATAGAAATCCCGTTTTTCACAATCACTAGAAAACCCATCAACTAAATCGACTTTCCAAAAAAGATTCATAAGAATTCAACAGTACAAAATAAGAGACGCACGCATGTTAGTCTGCGACAGTCCGGCCGGCGTTGCTCCCTCATTGTCTGACGCGGAGCAATGGAAGACAACGAGATGCATGCATAATTGAACGCGATATCGAGGCGAGAAAATTGCCATGCGGAGATGCGCTAATTAGGAAAATAACTGACAGTGCGCGATGCACATTGCCGTGCGCATGCACAATTTTAGAGAAGGCGGTGACACAAATGGATACCATGGCTCGACAGGCACGGGATACTTCATGAATTTTAATGCATACTCTACGCTTTATCAAAGCTATCGTCTGACGCCAATAAACCTTGTAATAAAGGTATAATAGCGAGAAGGGTGCGAACGAGACTAGAAAACTGTGATTAACTTGTCACTGGCATTGAGGCAGCTCTGCAATTGGAGCGACAGCAGCACAGTGATCGGAACTAGGAGAGATAGTGAAACTATGCGTATAATAACCGGAGCTCTGTAAAACAAGAATTGTGTGAAGCAAACGTATCAGGCAATAATGAACTTGGTTTTTATATGCAATTTTGATAAGCAATCAAGAAGAAACAAGGAAAAGCTTTAAAAAAGAAGCAAGCAGATCTAACGAAACGTTGCATGACTATATAGAGATGCTTAATTGAAGTAACAACTTCACCTGTGGTAAAATGGTGCTCAATTTCATGGCGTGTAGAAGAATTTTGATGTTCTGAAGGCATCTTCACTGTGCTTAATAAAAAGTATTGAATACACGATTCGCAATTGATGTGCTTTTTTTGAAGACCTATCAAGTACATAGGCAGGCATTCCTTTGAAATAGTGATACGTTCATCATTATGACCTCCACGTACGGCTAGTGGCGTGCAGTACACAACCTGGACGTCGATGAACATCAAAGTATCGAAGTAGATATCGTCACTCACAGCTGATCTTGCTCAGAGAAACAGTTAAAAGGAACCCTCACAAAAGATATATTTTCTCGTATTGTACCGATGCGAATGTTTCGATCTTCAGGACCTAAATAATCTAGCCAATACTTGTTTGCGTATTTTGTACGTCCTTATTGGACTACTGCACCAGCAATACCAGAAGTGGAATCGTGCATCTTGTACATGCTTGTAGTCTAATACCGTACGTATACGAACATGTTATTACATTTTGCTTACATTAGTAAGTTACGTCGTGTTACGTCAGCCAGAGATAACTTCGGTAATTTTTAACTTTCCCCCTAATACAATGTATGATATCGATATACGGTAAATTGTTATTTAACTAAGGCATGGAAGTCACGTTGACGCGCAATGTCAAAAAAATAAGACAGAAGCTGAAAAATCCAGTGGCCGCTGAAGCGGCCGAACGAAATCGAAAAGAACTTTTGGCGGAGTCGGCAGCTGAACTGAAGCAGGGGGACAGAAGGGGTGATGGGAGCTGGGGGGGGGATGGAGCTGAAACACAGGGCCGGGGTGTTGATTACAGCCGACTATTGCCTGTAATTTTGACGCCTCTGGTGAGGAAAAAACGCTAAGTTAGCGCGCTGCCCCGCACATCCGCCGCCGACGCTATAGTTCCGACGCGCCGCCGACAGAAAATGGCAAAGAAAACTTGACAAAAGCTCGGTGGGCCAGTTGGGCTTGAAAACTCAAAGCTTCAAATTGCAGTAAATTAACCCTTTTAAGGGCGAGTTCACACGTCATTCATGTCAACGCGTTCTCCAAGCACTCGTCCCAAAGTTTACTGAAAAAGGTTTTCGTTGGAAAAGCATTTTCGAAGTCGTCATTTATGGTCACTTGCCCGTTAAGGCATGCATGGCCCATTCCATGCTCCCAGAGGAACTTCTATCTTACATAACCTGAATTTATATACAGGTTAGAAATAACATTAAATTATAGCAGATGAAATCGCCCGCCACGGTTATGTATGGTTAACATTACGATGCTTAATAAGACCACTTCGCAAAGTTAAGGATATGCAAAGACCATATGTGCAGGCACTAGTGCTTGACCTAGAGGCTTCCATTTGTTAATTTTCTACGTGAACATAGCAATTTAGCCTCATTCACACAAATAATCCTAGTTCGGCTCAGTATGTACTAGCTGGAGCCGGGATCGAACGTCTTTTAAATTACAAGCGGTGCAACTGTACAGCTGCAGGCACGAATGCAACCATGTAACTGCTATTGTTTTACATTTTTACTCTTCGATTTAGTATATGGGTCTGTCTATTATTCAAGTATGCATCGGTTGGAGGTCCAAACCACTTTGATCATAACTTTGTGAGGATCCAGTATGAGAAAGTGACAAAATCTGAGCGGCGATACCGGTACTTCATGGAACTACAGTTTACGGTACCGTAACTTTATACAAGACGTTTGTGCATCCGCCCCCTGGCAGTATAGCGAAGCGAGAAAATAAAGCATAGCTTGCGTACAGCTTCAGGGACCGGACGATATCCGCACTATACTCGTCACTCACGTACAATTAAGCAGCTTCGGCCCGATTTTTACCTAAATATAGGACGCATAAGGTAGGCTACATACGGTATAGATACGCAAGCACTTAGGGGTACAGTTTTTAGGTTTAAAAATTAAATAGAAGTTGCCCTATTACATATGAATGAGAGCTGGTGTGTCTTTCTTAAAATATAAATCGTAGGATTATCAAGGTGATGCAAAAGCGAAATGAGGTATGGTTTTCGGTTAAACAAACTATAGATAAAATTTACTGTAGAATACTTTAGTAAAAAAGTACTGCGGCTTTTAGCTAATTATTTTTTACAAACACACTGATTAGCTACATTACCACTCGCGATAGAAACCACTTTACTCTAGGCGCATAGTGATACATATATGTATATCTATTTCAGCTGACGATGGAGAGCCATAAAGTTCCGTATAGTGAAGAGCGTGCATACTTCCTCGACGAATATATAAAACTTGAAACTCCACCATGCATTATGTTAACGAGGCAGTATGTTGCAGAAACTTGTCACTGCATTTAAAAGCTCAAGCTTATTTTTTATTTACTCTAGTGCCGATCAAAGAAAAAAAAAAAAAGAGTGCAGCTAAGTATTCGTATAACGAAAAAAAATATGGCAGCAGCTGCACGAGATGTTCCTACGTTCATGGCTATAGAGCAAGTCTGGGAAGAGGAAGACAGAACAAAAATATCATCGATAGGAGTATGTCAAAGGAGGGTAGCAAAATGGGCACTTGAAAAAGATGTTTCGAAGGCTAATTGAGGCTGAGTTAACACACAAGGATACATCACCAAAACCCAAAAACTCAAAATAGACGTTTGGGATATTTACTCATGCCCAAAACTTGAGTATCTCAAAAAATAGAAATGGAACAAAGTTTACTTAAATCAAAAAAGTAAGGTAACTAGAACGCCTCGTGGCGTAAGACCATCACTCGCGGGGGGGGGGGGAAATTTAAACATAATCATTTTTTATGCCCAGCTTACTATAGAGTTTTGGCATTTTTTAAATTTAGATCAACCCACCTGATTCCCAGCAACAATTTATGTACATTGCTCAACTCCTGTTTTCTCTTTCTGGATGGACAGGCAAACATATTTACGATTAAATCTTCAACGAAAACATTATCACCTCTCTTTGCTTCGCTCGCGGGTGATAATTAGAGGAGGATACTAAATATTAGGTCCGGTTAGGCGAGAAAGGTCTGATTTTCCTAAAATCGCTTCTATGAAAAACGTCCTAATGGTTTCTTTATAGGAGTACAACTCTCCATACAGTAGGACCAGTAAACGTTATACTAACCTGAACCAATATGACCTAAGGCCTAGCCTATTCAGGGCGCCCTTGAGGTATGCACAAACGAATAGGTCCTTAAAATACCTCATGTCTTGAGGTCCTCGCTTCATCTTTTGTTGCGTTTTGTATATGCAGTACAACGACACCGTCTTCAACTACATACATATGGGCACCATGAATGTGCTATAAATATTTTCTAAATGTATCACACAAATGGTATATTTTCCTGTGCTGTATACAATATAAATGATATAATTCCTGTGGGTGCAGGCGACAGGAATGTGCATTTCCTTGTGCTACGTATCCATGTAGCAGGAACGGTTATTTTCCTTGTACTACCTCCAGACCAAAGTTACGTGAGCTTGTGCTACACCCAACAGGAACGGTTACACGAAGTCGTATGTTCCTTGCACTACATGCAAGAAAGGCTGTGAATTTGATTTCCCGATTTGGATGGTATTTACTACAACGTACGCTGCATGCATCACGAACGGTGTGGTCCTGGTGCTACATACAACACTGGCTGCAGCCGCCACATGGCAACATACAAGGCACAAACTTGGAACCAACTCACCCATATAAAGCGTCCACAAACCATACACTGTCAGTCGGCAGTTCACATAATATGAAATTGCGCGGTTTTGTTCAGTTCTGTCTTTGGTCGTTGAAATGAGGGCTTTTTTAGTAAAGAGGTGCTATTTTGATCACCTACGAGCCGTAATCCTCTCGTCAGAAGGCAATTGACGCTCGTAAAGTGGCTAAATTACTGCAGATAAATAGGAGTAATTTATCACGTACCAAAGGGCTGGTATTCGTCCATCAGAACTTGGCTTCCTCTTCCTCTTACTGGCGTCAATTACAAAGCCATCAGCTTCTTGTAACCGCTTCTCCAAATTTGCTGACATCAAACTTTTCGCTGATAGACGTTAATGATTTTCACGCTTCAGTAATGACCGACGCGTAGTATTCCAATACTTATCTCGACGAGATAAGTAGATTGATAAAAACAGGATACGTGCAGCGTTTATGGGCCATGCATGCCTCGATTTATATCTCGAGAAAGACACGTGTTGCAAATACACTCTTACGTACGTGCGGAATGATTTCATTTATACATTGCACTATTTTCATTATTTGAAATGGATGGGTTGTGCTATGAGGCAGATGGGATCGTCAAATGCAGAAGATTTTAACTTGTAGAAGACCAGTCCTCAAAACATCAATATATATTATCACTATTTAGTTTTTCTAATGTCAAAATGATGCTCATAAATGAAGTGGTAGTGGCGGGAGGAATTCGACATACTAGGATGTAAAGGCACATTACAGAAGCACCAACCAACACTCGCATCAGTTCCAAGAATTTTTATAGCTTTATACAATAGTATGGACTTCTGGTAACGCATTTATAAACACTGCAAGAATAGATACATCCGATGTAATTTAGATTATGAGGTTGTTAATGCAATTTTTGAGCTATTTGCTTTAAACAAAAAGTTGATTATAGGTGTTGGAAAACGCGCAGATATGACGCAAGGCAGGAACGACTTACGTGGAACTTGTACGTGTGTCGACGTAATGCAGTTGGCTATAAAAAATAAACAGGAGGGTACAAACCACTAACACCCTAATTTACTGTATGATAATGGACAGAGCAACATTATATAGGTATAGAGGTGCGAGTATACAAATCGTCAAATTCTTATTCCATATTTAGTTTTGTTATATTAGGAAATCCTTATGTGCTTAATGCATGGTAACATTCTACGGTAGTTTTAGTTTTTCTCTGATTTAAATTTTGTCTATCCACTGAGATCATTTTGTAATTCAAAGAAAGAGAGAGAAGAAAGAGAACGAGAGAAGAAAAGAGAGAAGGAAAGAGAAAAGAAAGTGAAAAGAAAGTGAAAAGAAAGAAAAAGAGAAAGAAAAAAAAGAGAGAACGAAAAAAGAGAAAGAAAGATAAATTAAAAAGTGAGATGCAGCCTGTCAAGTAAATGTATAGGAACCCGTGATCTCTGCAGTCAGGAATCCAAATACTCGTAGCACAGGAATTATTATAAACGCCAATACTTAGTCGGAATGTTTTTCAGCAGTTCCAATAATTCCGTAATACCGACATTTTGAGAAGTACAAAACGCTTTGAAACTCTAGTCATAATGTTTCTAGAACGCCCTCAGTGGCAGGTGGAAGAAAAGTAGGACCAGAGTTTTCCTAAACTTACTTTGTGTTTTGGGCACATATTTGTAACACACAATCACTTCATGATAAAGACAATTATTAAATAAGGGATTTTCCTTCCAGGTTGAAATTCAACTGTTATTTCAGTCTCGAGACAAAATAACCCAAATTATATATTCTGCATAAAAAATATTCCTAGCTGAATCCTCTATGTAATGTTTTACTACTGTAAGCAATTTAGATCCGGTCCGGCAATGAGTTACACAGTCTTCGTTAATAAGGGCTGTGACACACGCTATATGTATATATATAGCCAAAAGCTGAGGAAACTCTTTCAATACGCAAAATACTTTTTGTAAAACCGCACCTCCCTATTCACACGTGACAGGGGTCCGATGGTTAACAGACGTCGGGTTCCGTTGATCAAAACGACGTTGTTAGGCTGTACACCACGACAAAAATACATCTGACAAGTAGAATAATATGATAGACGATACCCATTGCCTTCAAAAATAATATTAAGTCTAATTATATGATAAAATGTTTTGAAAATAATAAGCTGTTGCGGCTCCGAAAGCGAAGTGAACAACCTAGACGCCGGTAGATGTTTCTGGGGCGGTTTGTTTACAAAATTTCGCGCGTTTGACCACTGTATCGAGCACAAAAATGCTGCAAGCCCATCCTAGAATTTTGCGCAAAAGCGGGAGTGTGCAGGTTTATAGACGTCGATTCGGTGCTTTTTTACTCGGATTCTCGTTCTGTAGACTAGCGTGTGGCATGGGCCTTACAGTCAGTTGGCTTGGGAATTAAAGAGACGCAGTAAGAGTCAGGCCAGGTAAGTCTTATGGCGATGCCACACGCCAGTCAAACGAACGAGTATCGTCCTCTTTTCGTCTCAACGGTATGTTGAACTCTCGTAAACACAGCTTTGAGATTGCCAAGACAAGGTGTAAAACTGTATAACGTCAGTTCAGTTTACTCCGCAGGTGCCGTTATAGTTGAGATTCAGACATATCACATTATATATTGGGAATTTATAACGCAATATTCTTTCCAAGTGTGTGCTATTTAAATGGGCACATCAACACAGTAGGACGAAAGGATGACGATACTCGTTCTTCTCACTAGCGTGTGTCATGGGCATTACTAAGCTAGGTCAAGAAAGGCGAAGTTGGGTTTTGTTGCCAGGTCAGCTAAAGCTGCCATGAACTGCAGTCCCACTGAGACAGGTCAAGTTAGCTCAAGTTCATTACTGCTAGGTCACTTCTGTTGACGTTATATCACACTAGTTTTTATAAGCTAGGTTAGGTCGTATATATTAATAGTAACTGAGACAGCATTGGTGCAAGTCGCGATAGGTCATGTCATATATATATATATATATATATATATATATATATATATATATATATATATATATATATATATATATATATATATATATATATATATATATATATATATATATATACACGAAGTTGAATCAAACTAGGTGAAATATGTTGAGCTTAGTGAAATCTAGTTAAGTTTGATGATTTGCGTTAAATTAGATTGCATAACTAACATTAGATAAGGTCACAGTCGGAGAAGTAACGCGAGATCAGCTTTGATTGAGTTAACGCGCGTTAGGTCCCAGCCGCTGGGAAAGAGTAAGTCAGGTCAGGTTAATAATGTATCAGCTTTGGCTAGATCAGGTAGTAATATATGTTAACTTAGGTTAGCTCAGCCTGAATAAAAGGTCACACTGGGTCAGACTAGTTTATCCTGAAGTCGCGCTAGGCCAGGTGACGAAAGGTTAAGTCAGGTCTCGTTAGGTTACTTAGGATGGACTAAGTACTGTGAAACGAAGACTTTTTAGGTTCCATTAGTGTTTTTTTAACATCCTATTATAACGGCAGGATGTCACCAACTCTTTGTACGCTTCGTACTCGCAGAATCTTTTTGATTTAGTTACATCAGAGATAAAGAGTCGGTAGGTTAGCTTACACTGGATCAGCTTCAGCTAATTAAGACAAGGTCAAGTTCAGGTAACTCGACGCTACCTACAGCAGAGGACACCGCCGACGAGCACAACAATATTCGCCCCCACCTTCGCCCTGGAGCTGCCTGCTCCAGCTCGGTCCGTAGCCGATGGCGCGATTAAGCTAACAGTTCATAAAGAGATCGCAGCAACCCTTCATTATCGGCCTGTAAACACCACTATGATAATTAGGTCGAATTAATATGCCTAAAGCATCGTTTATAAACGTCAAGCCACCCCGATGGATGCGCGGAACTTGAGCGTTTAAGGTACCAAGAAGAACCGCTAAAGGTAAGCGAGTTAAGCGCGCCGCCGCCCTCTTTAGTGACGCTTCGTAGGAGCTCGTATAACGAAACATAAGAGTGAGGACAGTCAATTGTGAGTCAGCATGAGAAGTTTATAGAGTGATCCTAGAATGGGAATTATCTCTGTCAGTTTAAGATTTCGTAGATGCTATGGAGGTGTTGCACAAGAGGAGAAGAAACGGGGGCATGGAGTACGTACAGAAGAAAAAATGCTTTTAGACAGAGTAGTTTAAACTTTTCGAAATTCGTCTCCACAAACGAGGCGACGTATAAAAGAGAGGAGTAAACAATAGGCAAGATGTGTCAAGTGAAACGTGGAACATATTTACGAGGGTGTTCCCACACAGGATCATCACGCATGGGAACAGTAAGTCCGGAAAGACGAGAAAGAACAGAACACAAAGTGATAAGTAGGAACCTGAAAATGAAAGGAAGTCAAGGGAGTACGAAGGAAAGACGTCCCGAAGGTTTAGCTTAGGCAAAGTATCGAAAAGATCACAGAGGTTCTTCGTGGGGCGCTGCTCCCCGTAACACAATAAAGGGAATCCACCAGGAACGGTCAATAACATAGGAAGAGCAAGTCGATGAAAGAAAGGGAAGATGAGTACAACGACCGTCAGTAGAATTAGGAATAAGAAAGGAATCGTACTAGGTACCGTTCGAAAAAAAAAAAAAAAATCGAAGGCCTACGACTAAGATAACTTACTATACTCAAAGAGTCTATGCACTTTGGATCACTTAATAATTAAAACGTTAATTTTAGGGAATTTTCGAGTGAAATCGCATGTTCCATTCCCGTCCGCCTCGCCCGGACCAATTCCATGCCCACCAAAACAAACCCTTTCGGTACTTCATACGTACGTATATAAAACGTCCCATATAGTACCTATGCTATAGCAAGATTACAAGAAAACCGACCTACAAATGAGAGTTTTAAAGTGCCTCAATAGAACATCACTTTTTGTAGGAATAACACTACATGTAATGTCATCATATGTGTACTGTAGGCACTAAAGGGTTAAGTATTATGTAGATAATAATTATAAATTTAGGTCTCAGTAGCCAGCTTAATCTGTCACGGGCAAGCAAATATAGGAGAAATAGAAATTACCAGGAGAAAGAAGAACATGCCCTCACATTTGACTAAGAAACACTGGCCATCATGAAAATAGCCACTCAAAATGAGTGTATAATAAGCCATTGAAGCCCCATAGGCGAAACTGTTTTTTTTTTCAAGTGAGAAAAAGAAAGGGATATCATTGCTGCAAGTGCTAACATACCGACGGCGGCCCTGCCGTTCCTCGAACGCTACCAGAGGAGAGTCAGGCAGGCCTGCCGCCCAATTTAGACCTACCTACACACAGGAAGCAACAAACCTCTAAATCAAACAGCGTAACTTCTATCAATCTTTACGAAGCGGCGAAGTGGATGATTGCACGCATCCATAAATCACCATAGACTGGCCGCTCTTCACTCTATAAGTGAGATCAGAATGCCAATTTTGCCTTAATTTGCAGGAGCCGCTGAACGCGAAAACACTTTTGAAGCAGCGGCTTGGGTTAGTAATTGATACAAAGTGTAACGAGCACTTGCAGCTGTGAGAAAAAAATTTAAATTAATTATTTGTCATGCTAATCTATATCAACATTCTGCTAGCGAATCGACGTGTTAAGCAGTGGCTTCGGGTAGTTATTGAAACAAAGTGTAATGAGGCTTTTCAGCTAGGAGAAAAAAAAACTTCGTATAATAACTATTTAACCTACACGTGCATGATATACGATACTGATAGTGGATCTATGCCGTCATCTCATCGATTTGCAAGATACATGCACTTCCATTTTAAGGTAGTGCAAAATAGGGTATCATGTATCAACTCGGGAACAACTGTTACCGATGCTATAGACGTCCTCATAGGTCATATAAATTTAGATGAGCTGCCTACCATGGAATATATTTTCATATTTCATAGCTACAGCGCATGTCCAGACCACAATGAAGAATAAAATTTAATTCCCATCAGTAATATAGACACGGTCCCGGCTATATAGGTGTCATAAGTTACAAATAGTTTTGCAGAGGCAGATAAAGCTCAAGTTATAACTATATTAAAATGGAGCGGCATCAAGGCAGATACAATTATATAATATCTAGTAAACTTATATATCAGTTTGATACAGCAAACAACAATTAGGTACAATTAGATATGAAGAGGTGCAAATAAAGTTTATTTGACAGAGTTCACACTGAGTGTGATGTAATTGAAATTAATACTATCAATTCGAATTTGATGAAGCCACATACATTTTGAGTTAGATAAAAACTGATACAAGTTATATCAAGTTAAATGAACATAGATTCATCTACATTTAGATTATTATAATATTATATGTTTAAGTTTCCCTAGACAACTATGGTGATTCAAAAGAGGAAAAGGAAGGGACCTGTAGTATGGCGACAGAAATGTGGAACCCATGCACGAAAGTGGACCAACGTGCATGGGAACAGGAAGCCCCGGGAAAGAAGAGGAAGAACAAATGAAAGTAAGATAACCAGGAGTACGAAATCAGGAAGAAAGCAAAGTGGGCACAGAAGACAGACCTCCCGAAGGTTTATCTCATGGTTATAAGGTAACCTACACCAACTCCCTGATGGCGCTGTTCCCATAACATAGGATGAGCGAACCTAACCCAACCCTATGGTCCGTCCTATGTACCATGAGGGGATTTAAGTTAGCTATAGTAAGAAGATACCGTTAGATGAAAAAGTTAGAAATAGGTATGTAGTAATAATTACAGTTCGAGTTATATAGAGAAACTAAGAATAGTTACAGTTCCCAGAATGGAAATGAATGAAGTTTTGGAAAACTGACTAGAATTCACTGGAAAGCGAATGAAACCGGATGAAATGTACTAATGAAGTGGGTGAAGTAGGACATAAAGTGAACTCGACTTGAATCGGATAAAGTTAAATAAAATAGAATAAGATTAAGTGAAACTGATCAATTTGAATGGGGTTGGAAGAAATCTCAAGAAAGTCGGTCGAGGTGCGTTATGGGTTGGCCGAGGTGCGTTATGGGCTGGCCGAGGTGCGTTATGGGTTGGCCGAGGTGCGTTATGGGTTGGCCGAGGTGCGTTATGGGTTGGCCGAGGTGCGTTATGGGTTGACCGAGGTGCGTTATGGGTTGACCGAGGTGCGTTATGGGTTGGCCGAGGTGCGTTATGGGCTGGCCGAAGTGTGTTGTGGGCTGGCCGAGGTGCGTTATGGCTTGGCCGAGGTGCGCTATGGCTTGGCCGAGGTGCGCTATGGCTTGGCCGAGGTGCGTTATGGGTTGGTCGAGGTGAGTTATGGGTTGGTCGAGGTGCGTTATGGTTTGGCCGAGGTGCGTTATGGTTTGGCCGAGGTGCGTTATGGTTTGGCCGAGGTGCGTTATGGGTTGGCCGAGGTGCGTTATGGGTTGGCCGAGGTGCGTTATGGGTTGGTCGAGGTGCGTTATGAGTTGGTCGAGGTGCGCTAAAGGTTGGAAAAGGTGCGTTATAGATTGGAAGAGGCACGCTATAGGTTGGAAGAGATGCGCTATAGAATGGGCTATATGCATTAGGTTAGACGAGGTGAGTTGGGTTAGACGAGGTGAGTTGGGTTAGACGAGGTGAGTTGGGTTAGACGAGGTGAGTTGGGTTAGACGAGGTGAGTTGGGTTAGACGAGGTGAGTTAGGTTAGATAAAGTGCGTTAGGTTAGACGAAGTGCGTTAGGTTAGACGAAGTGCGTTAGGTTAGACGAAGTGCGTTAGGTTAGACGAAGTGCGTTAGGTTGGACGAAGAGCGTTAGGTTAGACGAAGAGCGTTAGGTTAGACGAAGAGCGTTAGGTTAGACGAAGAGCGTTAGGTTAGACGAAGAGCGTTAGGTTAGACGAAGAGCGTTAGGTTAG
>LQNS02278161.1:12225624-12242071 GCA_001587735.2 Parhyale hawaiensis
GTTAGGTTAGACGAAGTGCGTTAGGTTAGACGAAGTGCGTTAGGTTAGACGAAGTGCGTTAGGTTAGACGAAGTGCGTTAGGTTAGACGAAGTGCGTTAGGTTAGACGAAGTGCGTTAGGTTAGACGAAGTGTGTTAGGTAAGATATATCCTTGGGTAACGCTTTCACTGTTTCCCTGCACCCATGACTATTCACGTGACCATCTATCATCGGTGAGGCAGAAGAGCCAGCAAAGTCATCAACTTGCCTTGTGAGCGATGGTCCGAAATTGTAAAATCCACACATAGCGTACCAGCCAGCTGATGGAAATTCTGTATTCGTCAGACACAGAGAACGTTCCCGTTACCGCAATCCCAATCCTCTGACCCTTTACCCCGAAATCTTTCTGCGGTTCAATTACCTAGCTTTAACTATACTAGCACTTACATTCAGCAGAGAGGTCTCTTAGCGAACCCATCAAAATGTCTATATATAGCTATCACTGATGAAGGAAAGACGATTAAGTTATCAATACCCGTTATCTATTCTGGTCTTTAGTTTCGAGATCTGTAGACATAGGAGTATATACCATCAAGTAGTTAAGTTGGTACATACATCTTTGGGGTACACATCACTAGATATCACTAATACTCGACACACTCGTACCTATATGCACGTGTCCAGCTGTCATCGTTGAAGTACAAGAGGCTCTGATCATCGTTCACGACTCCTGATCGTCATCATTCACACGGAGGGCATAATTAGCCCATAGAACACACCTCACAACACCTGTGCCGAACGTTCTAAGGTGACAAATAACGCGTCTCCCGCCAAATTAATACTGACAGATGAAAACGTGCGCCGCCGCAAACTAGTCAACACGCGGTCGTCATTTTCCGGGCAGTGAAGAACGGGGAAAAGAATACAGTACGGATTCATTAAATACATTCTCAAGGATTCTGAATTACATTAAGGTTTCCTTCATTTGGGGTATACAAATGCGATGGCAGAATTGGATGAGAATTTTGATGAATGTAGAAATCAGATAAAGGTGGTTTAACGCCGAAGCTAAAATTTTTGGGAAGCTGCACTGGTCAAAACTCTGAAATTGCCACGCGCTAGTCAAAACTCAAATTGCACCACGGTACGAATGGAAATAAGAACTGGCTAGTGATATGCGTGACAAACAAAGAGGAGGCGTATCAAGAGAAGTAATACTTGACGACAATTGAAGATAGAGACAAGATATGTTTAAAGTCACATAGTACCTACAGGTACGTGGTGCTGGGAATATCAGATGGAGATGTCTATAAATTCAATTGAAGATGGCAACAAAAATCGAGTTGGCAAATTTGAAAGGCAGAAAATTAAAAGCTAGTTTCCAAGCAGCTCGATGGGGCTTTAAGCTCCTCGCTCAATTTTTTTCCTGCAAATTGTTTATGAACATTTACAAATATTGACATTCATGTAGGTGTTCTTGCTCGTACGTTGTGGGACTGTTCATAAAAATTTCACTACAAGAATTCAAGTAATTTTGAAAATATGTGTAAGGATTTGTTATAGGAGTCATTTGTCTAGCCAGCCAGGGCTTGTAAAAATTCTAGAGACAAAGAATTCCATTCCTCATTGATACGAGAAACCGTATCTTAGCTACGCAGTATATGAAAATATATTGCATATATAATCGACCAGTGAGGAGTGGTAGGAGCTCCCAACTGACAACTAATTCTGCTGAGAACGTGTCGGTGATACCGTACTAATATTTTTCTTCTGTAATACTGACAAATTAACGTCCAGACCTCTGAGGAGATCGAAGTTATCTTTGCGGTACAGACTAACGTTCAGACCTCTAAGGACTCAGTAAGGAGACCGCGAACATATATCTGCGGTACAGATGGACGGTAGAATGGAATAGAGGCGCCACAAGCAGAAAAATAATACAGACAGGTTGACTCACAAGTACAGAAGATGAGAGGAATGCATAGATGGAGTTGGAGAGGGCAAAGAGTCTGAGCTGCAAAAAAGCAGATAGGTGAGGGTAAGTAAGTATAAGAGAGGGCAGAAGCCGAGGGTAACGGACGAGAGAGGCCACGTAAAGCGTGCTGTGAGGCTGTAACGTGACACCTCAGTTGGTTCATCTGGACGCTATCTGTCGACACCATCGAGCATGGGAGTTTGAGGGAGCATGAGGGCAATGTGTGGAGATCGCGAGGGCATGGGTAGATGGGGCGTGAGTGGGAAAAGTAGACGTTTGCATGGGAGAGGAAGTGAGGAAGATCAAAGTGAAGATATTGTCAACTACAGTGTGGCATAACTGTGGATTTGATATAAGGAACACTTAAAAATATCGTATGTTCTTGTACCTCTTCAAGACAAAAAGTCGAAAACACGAAAAAAAGTTGATGTTGTCAACAACTGAAATATTGTCTTGCATCTGCTGGAATGTTATTTTGCATGAACCCCAGAATAAGAACTGTGCTCTAATAACACCAGGAACACATAGCTTGCTGGAATATCAACAATGCTGGAGAAATGCTTTGAACTACATATATTATTTCAACGGTTTTGCGTTTAAATGAGAGCATGTGATGTATATTACCTCTACCTAAAAAAAATTAGCTGCCTAAATCAACTGGATTTCAGGAAAAGAATAGGTAATAGAGTATATCGGGCGGTTTAGATTGGGGTAAGATTAGATAAGCAGAAGCGGACCTTAAGATATCTTCTAAGATCTCGAATATCCCCGAGAAGGTTGGATCCGATACAGAAATATGTGTTCCAGAACGTTCGATTGATCTTAGATTTTCCTATAATCCATCTAAGTAGGCATTTGTGAAAAAATAGAGCTTAATGTTTACAAGGATACGTCCAGGTAAACTGTGGTACGTGCTAGCACTCGCCTTTATATGAAGAGAGCTCAAATCATTTTATTTTCATTTATTCGTTAATTATTACAGAATATTTTCCAAATACACCATGTACAGCTCTAGATTAAGACAAGAATATTGGTATGGCTCAAATATTGTATACTCGAATAAATGATGAGTGTGTATTGAAGAGAAGGAAACATTTTACATTCCTAGAGATGCTCCGCAAAAATTTTACCTGTAGAATATAAAATTGAAAGTAGGGCGTGAATTTAAGAATAATGTAAAAACTAAGCGTTCATTGTTACTATTAAACAACGACGATAAACAATTGACTATGAAACGGACGCAGTTCTCAACTCAATGCAGACCCGCAACCCCCCCCCAAAAAAAAAAAAAAAAAAAAAAAAAAAAAAAAAAAAAAAAAAAAAAAAAAAAAAAAAAAAAAAAAAAAAAAAAAAAAAAAAAAAAAAAAAAAACGGACAAAGTATAACGAAAAAAGGCTCTCGACTGACGAGATAAAAGCAAGAAGAAGAATAAAGCAAGACGGCTTTCGTTTGAGGAGATAAAAAAAAAGAACCCAAAACTGGTAAATTAGCGTGGAGTCCAACAGAATACGAATGAGCCACACGTGTCAGCAGTAGCAGTTGGCATGGGTGCAGTGACAAGGTGGGAGTTGAAATGAGTCCTAATTACACAGTCCGGCATGTCATCACATACGGATTGTTTTCCTTTACGATGGACAATTCTAGTGCAGCTTACAATGTAGCAGCAATGAGTGGAGGGTTTTCATGCAAATGCCATCTTTATCAATCCTCTGCACCGATAATATCCAGCTAGGTATAAGCTGTACGTGTGTATAATACCTGGAATTGAAATTTGTTTGTTGCTAAAAGGATCAGAGACACAAGTAAAAACTTATGCGGCGTATTTCAAGAGATATTTTTGTTTGTACATATATAGAGGATGCTAGTGAAAGGGGAAAAACAAAGTAGCTAAAGGCTACACAAAACCCAGAAATATACAGAAATCAACTGGAATTTAAAAAGAAGAGAAAGTGAAACGCATTAAACATTAAGAATTTACATTGCATAGTGACATCGGTTGAGACCTAATATGAAATAACTGTTACCTAGCTGGTAGATGAATATGTTGTTGATATACCCAAAATGAAAGCTGGAATGCGATTGGATGGCGAAGTTAAATACAAAATAGATCGGCAATAACTTGAGGACCTTAGTTGTACTGGATTGAAAAGAAATGCACCAACAAAAATAAAATTTCATAGCTAAGTAGTTGCACAGTAATTAATGAAATTAAAATATATTAAATTTTCCTACACTCATTTGCAAATTATTAAGTATTAACTTATAAATTTCTTACAGAAAGTTATTTCAGTTACTTAAAAATAAAGATGGAATTGGAGAGAATGCAAAATTTATATTGCATCTATCGTGTGCGGAATATGTAAATGAAACATGTAGTTATCCCACAATAGCTAATTAATAAGCTACATTAAAGAGCCATTTGCTATGATATATGAATCGGGTTATTTTTAATGAACTAGTTAGCAATATATGTATCCTCTTTGTGAAGCACACCGTATATAACGTCCTGCCATATATATGTGTCTGCATTAAATTAAGTTAGCGTCGCTTTCCTTTAATATACTGTATATGTGATGAAAAAAAAGTTGCATGATCGTTACTAGCTATAAGTCTATACTCTTCATAAAATCCTACAACCCGACGCAAAAAAATGATAGGTGCGCCTATTTGGAATTTAAAAATTAGCATTTTTAAAATTAAATGGTGCATGGCTTGTCGAGCAGCTGTATGTAGTGGCAAGTTATGCATGCCATTATTATTGTTGTTTATTATTATATCACTTTGTTTAACCTCCGTAGCCGTAACTCAGGCGTTCCAACAGAGATATGAATCTGCAGTGCTTGAATACCACATAATTTGTCGCGTGGCCTACGTGCGCTACTACGGGCAGGAAACAAGGTGCAAGGCATATAGTAGGAGACACTCGAGTGGTCGGCCTCTTTCGTGGCCTAGCTTCCACACAGATGAGAGAAGTTTCGTGGACCAGGACTGGGTACGCTATCTCGATCGACAGCCCACCTCGCGGGACAGAAAAGGAAATAGAGCCTACCTAACTTTACAAAACTAACCTCGTTAGCAGGAACTGTGGCTAGATGCAACATTTCCTACGGAGCAGTTACTTCGGTTTGCCCCTGGGGTCATGGAGGCCCATATATATTATGACAGGGATAGGGCCCGTCATAGTATACCTGAGAGGGCTTATGAACAAGAAGAGCTGCCATTACACAAGAGCTGCCATTATTCACCTTATATACGGTGAGTAAATTTCATGATTATCATTACAACATGCCAATTTGAATGTAGTAATATATCACAACTAGATAGGTAATTAATGGAGCATCGTAGATACAAATAAGTGAGAGCAAGCTGAACTCCATAACAAATTTAATGAAGCGAAGAAATAAATGTTGGTACAAAATAAACCAGAAAAGAACCACAGGACTTTCTGCTGGTCATATATGATCATATAAATTTTTGTAGTCAGTTACTCGTAGTTAATAACCGGTAGTTTTCACGTAAAAAATTTTTCAATCATGAATGGAGCATTAGGAAGTAGTAATATCTTAAATGAATTTTAGATTGCAGCTTCATGCATATGCACTTTGTAGCATATGCACTAACTTGAATACGGCTTCCCGGTGTTGCAAATGCTTCATTTGGGTTGTATTACCTGTCCGTGGGAGCTCAAGCGTGAAGTTTTAATAATAATAATAATAAACCTGCCAGACTATAAGGGCATCGACAGTATATATATATATATAGAAAATTAAGAGTTGTCATATGAAAATACCATATCGTTCTCGGGCTGTAGAGTGAATTTTCTGTACTCGTGCTAAGTTATTATCGTAACACTTTGCTTAACCTCTGCATGTAGCCGCAACTCGAGCTAGGCGTTCCATGCAACATGCAGAGATACTTGCGGTAAGTAATTTTTTTTTTAATACATTATGTATGGATATGGCTTGTCTGTCACCATAGTTATTATACTGGTGAGATCAAAAAGGATTTGGCTGAATTATTATGAAATTCTAATTATAAACTCTGCAATGGCTGCAGCGTATAAAGATTGTGTAAAAGAGAAAGAAAGACGAGAGTACTACAGGATCATTTATGTTAGGCAATGTAGGGAACCCATTTATGGAAACAGAAACTAATGGAATAAAGAGTAGTACAATGATAAGTATGTGCATGAAGATCGAAAAAGGCATATAGCAGACACGATATGATCAGAGACGTCCTGATGAGAGGTCGCTGCATGCAATTTCTTAAATTTTCCATATACTGACTAGAAATATATTGATCGATAACATACTTTGCATTTATAACATGCTACCGTGAATGTTTTTAATAGTATTAATCGCTTAAAAGTCATTGTATAGCAAATATATACAATGTTGACCTGAAACAAAGTAAAAAAAAAATAAGACTATGGCTTCGGGGAATACAAACGGTAAAGCGGATGCACTCGCATGAATTTTTAATACAAAAATACCTGATCTAATTAATTATACCTGAGGGCAGAGTTAAGGTACGTTAAGCTAATATAAAGTTTTTGAATGGAAATGCTACTCAAGATGTTGATGAAGTGAGAAATTTAAAGAAGATAAACCGCTCTACATTTCTTACAAAAAATAAGTGTAATACACACGAACATGCGTTGCTCTAATTAAGAACAATTTGCAATAAAAATTAACAAGCGCTGCTGATGTGAAAAGTGTCTCGCTTAGCAACAGATATTATGCTAATTATAGACTACTGCACACTGCAGTATACAAATTCATGGTTCAAACTAGAACGCCTCGATCGTGGCCGGCGTAATTATAAGATCATCACCCACGGTGGATCGAGGCATATTTGCCGTGGTGGAGCTCGGCTAATTCAGCGCCGTCATAGTTTATGGCCAGCAGGACCTAGTTTTTGGCATGGGTCACATCTAGGTCAACCCACCAAACTCCCTACAAAAAAATTATGAACATTGCTTAACTCGATCCTTCATATGTTTACAATATATATATATATACTTAAATCTTCAACGAAAACATTATCACCTAGCACTCTCGCTTCTTTCGTGGGTGATAAATACATAGTATGCTAGTTTCATTTTACACACTATATGATTACACATACAAGCCTCCCAGCATTTACACCTTCAACATTTTCTGTATTTTCCTGCACGTACGTACAAGTTCTCAAACTGGAATATAACGCGAACTGAGGTCTGCATGTTAATCTATACCAAATTTGTGTAGAATTATTTACTGGCAAAGCGGGACATGCTATATATATATGCAGTGTTCAACATTTCTGCCTCCCTGTTAATTATGGGCAATATGTATATATTATAGATCCAATATTATATGAGAGGGTGAGAACAAGAAATCTGTCTGAAAAGTAAAACTGGGAACCCATGCAGAGAAGACCATCACCACCAGCTCGAGAAAAGAACTGTAGCAAAGTTGAGTTTTTAGAAATAAGAAAACTAAAGAAACCCGGAACTGCTGAAAGAAAAAGAAATGTGTACATTGTGTAAATATAGGAAGTGCATGGACTGAAAACAAAGCATTGTAGGCGATGTATATGCATAATTAACATATCGACAATGCCTATAGATGAAGCGTCATATTTGAATTAACAAACTGAAAAATGCAATGATCGAAGAGAATGAAATATTTTGCATTCCAGCAGCACGTATCTATGCTTCACAAAAATTTTGACCTGTAGATGTAAAACGGAAAGCATTGGGTATGAGATTGAAAATGTTGAAACTACGCGTATTGTTGCTATTAAACGACGACAAACAATTAACTACATGCAGAATTCATTATGACAATGAAGTCGATGAAAAGATACAATTAAGCTAATACAATGATAATAGATATCGAAGCAACACGCAGTGGTCTTTTTATTAGGATGCCGGCTACTGCATGCCTTCAAATCTTACCATAGAAATTTGTTAGTATTAAGGTATATATACTAAATTTACAAAATTTAAGCTGAATAATAGGGATCAATATTACACTATGTTTAAACATACATTCAGGAATAAGAATAACTGGGGCATAATTCTTAAGTTTAGTCTACACATGATATTTTATTATATAAAAGCAATTAACAGTTCATAAATTTTTCTTTTAGCAATTGCTCAGAAATAACTCATGGCATAGTTTCAGATTTGGATGTACTTGGATTGCTCGAAGCAATATGCGGTCTACAAAAAAAAAACAATGTTGTTGTACTATACAGTATTTAACACTATTAATTTTCATTTTACCTCCCATGCATCACCCTGCATGGATGCGGCCACATTTGGGTTTAATTTTCTTGGATACTATAATAATTCTTAGAGTCAACCTAAACAGGTTCTCTCACTGAGAATCTTTCACACCTGCAGCATAAAATTGAAAATTTGTCATTGTGTCTTGTGCAGTCCTTAATTAAATTCAATTATCATACTTTTAAGATGGCAGTAATTAATGTAGCAAGTAACCGACATAGACAATATTTTAGGTAGATTTCTCTGGAAGAGTTGAGAAGAAAGTGGATAGGAGAAAGGTGAATTTCAGAGCTTATATAAATGCATAGTAACTGGAGTTATCCCGTCATCCATTTTATGAAACTTTTGATCTCACAAAACATGGAAATAGTTATTGTACATCTGTTAGTTGAGGCTACTGCTATCTCTATTGGCTGTATAATGTATGGGATGTAGTTAGCTATAGCATCCAAGCATCAGTACATATAGGTCTTGCATTTTCAAGAAAATTTCGAAAACTTCCATGTAGAGGACCAATATGTTAGGCAAATATTGTGCTAAGAAGTCTATGCGTTCACTAACCTGCAGATGTTCCGTTTTTGAGAGCATTGAAAGTTTTACTGGTCATCTGAAAGAGGGCATCGAGAGGGTTGCCGTCCTTTTCTCTAGCGGACGCGCTTCCTTCCGACGCTGGCCGCGGCGATCCGACCACCGACGAGGACTCCGATGACGACCCAACACTCATGCTATCGTCTTCGTCGTCGTCCGTATCCCATGGTCGAACTATTCGTCTAGTCGCTAACGCAATGTGGATAGATTGCTGCTGACTTTGGCTTGGTGGTTCGTAGTTAAGAAGATCATTTATAGAAAAAGATTTTACACCAGACTGAGATATCGGCTTGGGAATGTTTTCTTGGGGAGGGTTTGGATCTTTCGTCCCACCTGGGTCATTATTTTGAGGAGGTCCAGATTGACTGGAAGCTTCTTGCTTCTGAAGGTGAATCATTCTCAACTTTTTAAGAGGTTTAAAATATTCCTCATCGGAATGCGGTGACGATGGGGCTTTGGAATGACGAGATGTGCTTGGGGACGATGGGGAAGATTTGGGACCAGGAGGACTGTGGGTCGGGGTGAGCGACGGGCTGCCGCCGACACTCACATCGCTCTCTTCGCCATCGCTGTCGGCGCTTTTGCACCCTAAAGCGTCCGTCGATTTAAGTTGAATGTTTTCATTGATATCTTGTGACTTGGAAGCCAAAGAATCATCACAGACATTTGGAGACGTAACTCTCCACTCCACAGGTTCCGTAGCACTCATCTTCATCAAAACAGTCACACACTAAACTTCAAAGGAGATATAAGAGAACATGCTGACTTATCACTAGAAGCTCCACTACATTTGACGCTTCGGGAAACCGCCACACGCCTGGCAGCTCGACAGGCTGTCTATTCGTATATAGGGTAACACTTCACTTGCCTCGCCAATCAGTGGTAACGCGGAAATTTCCCAGCTGACTTTTATATCACACTTTGCTTAAATTACAAGAGGCTTTATCGACAGCCATCCGCCAATATTTGTTCTGTGTACCAACTGTTCGCTATTTGTACGATGCGGCGGTAAGAAATGAAGGGAAGGAGGAGCTTGCCTCAGGCCCCGCCCACCTCACCTCAGCGCCTGCATTCATTGGTCAATGCCCTCACAAAACTAACTGAAATTAGTTGCGCCTCAAACACGCCCTCATTCATAACACATTACAGTGGGTGGTAAGCGCCTCCTTCGCACGCCCATTTCTGGCTGAATCTTCCGTAGACTTCATCGAATCTTGCTGGGTTAATTGTATGCAGGGTTGAAGATGAGATGTTAGAAGCCGACACGTAGTGCCCAGCTGCTGACGGGTATCATCTGAGGGTAGAGAGCGGCATTCATGATTGGAGGAGCATGGCCGTACGGGTATAAGCTATGAAGTAGTTTTGCGAATCCAGGGAAGTAATAGGCCTAGTACTGATGAGAGCAATAAAGTACTATTGCAGTAGCAGCAAAGTAGTAATACTGAAAAGAGACATCAACTTTCCGATTCGAGAAAATTATAGTTGCACGGATCTGAGCACTGGATTACTTTTTAATTCGAGGGCCGTAGGCCCGTAGCATTACTGGGAAAGCTATAGAGTACTCTTCAATTTGGGGGTAATAGCAGCACTGATTATAAGGTGTGAGGTGTGAATGCTCTTTTACAATTTAACAGAAGAAATAATGCTGATGCGAGGGAAAGACGTCCTTACCCAATCGGAAATTTATCGGCATTTATCCGATGCTATCGGATGCCATTCAATATTTTCCCATAGGCGGGCGATAAATGCTTATATGAATTCCTGACTGGGTATACATTCGCTGCCGAAGAAAGTAACGCTATGATGATCCAAGGGAAGCAAGTGTACTTTCGCTGCTAACCTTAACAATTACCTTGATACTTCGGACGAGGTCCAGGTGGTGTTATGTACGCAACCCATCTTGCTAAGGTGGCGTGAATCAGCTATGCTGATTCGGATCGAGGAAGCAAGTACACTGTCGCTGCTGAAGGAAGTAGCAATGCTGATCCGAGGGAAGAAAGGGTATCTTAATTCGCTACTGAGGGAAGAAGCTATACTGATCAGAGAGAAAAGTGCACTTTCGCTTCTGGGGGAAGCAGCTATGCTGATCAGGGAGAAAAGTGCACTTTCGCTTCTGGGGGAAGCAGCTATGCTGATCCGCGAGAAAGTGCACTTTCGCTTCTGAGGGAAGCAGCTATATGCTGATCCGAGGGCAGAATTAAAAAAAGTATACTTTCGCTACTGAGGGAAGTAGCTAGCTAGCTAGCTATGCTAATCCGAATGAAAAGTGTGCTTTCGCTGCTGAGGAAAGCAGCTATGCTGATCTGAGGGAAGAAATTGTTTTTCGTTGCAGAGGGAATTGAGGGCACAATGTGTACTTTCGCTTCCCCAGGGAAATAGCTATGCTTATCCGAGGGCACAATGTGTACTTTCGCTTTTGAAGGCAGCAGCTGTGCTGATCTGAGGGAACAAAGTGTACTTTCGCTGCTGAGGAAAGCAGCTATGCTGATCTGAGGAAAGAAATTGTACTTTCGATACTGAGGGAGCAGCTATGCTGATTCGAGGGCACAAAATGTACTTTTGCTTCTGAGGGAAGCAGCTATGCTGATCTGAAGGAACAAAGTGTACTTTCGCTGCTGGGAAGCAGCTATGCTGATCTGAGGAAAGAAATTATACTTTTGCTACTGAGGGAAGCAACTATGCTGATCTGAGGAAAGAAATTATACTTTTGCTACTGAGGGAATTCAGCTATATGCTATATATCTGATTAGAGAAAAAGTGTACTTTCGTTGTTGAGGGTATGCAGCCATGTTGATCAGAGGAAAAGTGTGCTTTTGTTGCTGATCGAGGGAAGTGGATCCGCTGGTGCGATGGAAGAAAGTGTACCAGCTTTGCAACATATATGCATAGTGAAGAAAGTACTTATATATAGCTGTTGCAAGAGAAGAAATGTACTTATATAAGGGGAAAAATGTACTTATGTCTCTGCATGAAGGAAGTATAGCTGCTCTATAATGCTAGCGAAGAAAGTGAATTTTCCCTTGAGGGAAACTAAGTTAATGCGAGGGAAGGAAGTTGTATTTCTCAGCGAAGCTTGTTAGAAAATCATAAATTTTTAACCAATGTCTACTATAATATAGTATAACGTAGCCTGCATCGGGTAATAATGGAAAAAACATGAAATTTGTAATTGAAAATTAACCACGCGATAAAAACTTCTACACTCAAGCTTTTAAGGGACTAACTTTTCAACATTATAAGGAGTAATACTGCCTATATAGGTATATATATGGGAGATGTAACTACTCTCGCACAGCGAGCAAGAGAACACAAAAATAATTTGTTTAAAAGACTAGTTCTACATATTAATTCCCAAGTAAATTAGCTCCCACTATAGAGGGAGCTAATTTACTGTACGTGTATACACGTACTGCAGTGTCACCAACAGCGCTCGTATATATATATATATAGTGTGTGGGTTCAAAAAGTAACAACTCAGTAACGAATGAAGCTGCAGGTACGTGGAAGTCTGGTTTGGCCACGATATACGTACATCATATTACAGATCGAGCTCTGATCGAGCAGGCAAACTGAACTCTTCAATGTGTCACTTTACCTTGTCTGTCATCGAGGCATAATCCTAAAAATGCGTAAGGCACATTATACACTACGCAATTGAAGTGTTACATACGCATTCATGATTTTATTCAAGCACGCAGGTGCATATATATATAGACGGTCGATATAGGTGACCGAAAAAGAGTATGTACGTATACCAGCAATACGAGGTTTTTGTGTACGACAAATTAACAAAGAACATCCGCGCTATTGCATGATTTTTTTTGCAAAGCTTGGCGATTCATATTTAGGCTCTAGTTTAAACGCAACTTGAGCAGCGGAACCAACTTCGGATACATCACCTTCGTCTAATATGGACGGTTTGTCCGCATATTTGTCCGTTTTCGCTCTCTTTAGGCCGTACTGTCGGAAAACCCGAACTAATTTCGGGTCAGTTGGACTATATTCGGTCATAAGTTCGGGCAGGTTAGGCGAGGCAAGGTCTGGTTTTCTTATTATTATTATTTTTTTTAATTTCGGTACTGTCAATTTTAGTCAATGGTGAAAAGAGGTTAAGGTGAGTTTCGCCAAAGAGCTCACTTCATTTTTTAGCAATGGAATGAACTGGTCCTGTGCTAGCTCACACCTCGTTTACCAATTAAATTTTCTGAAGGTGATTTCATGACCCTGCATCGCTGAGGTCTGTACTTAAGAAGTTATAATGACTTAATTCTGGATGCTGCAGCCTACAGCCTATACGGGGATGTTGCAGTATATCCACTGCTATATATGCGGATGTATTAAGCTCCGTATAGTACCTCGGTCAGCTTTCGTGCTCGATAACCTACAGTGGTTATTGGATATATCAGATCTTCTCCGGGAACCACCAAGCTATGCACAAAATTGAATGCAGTATACAGCCCAGTCGGAAATAATGGTTGTGATTATAGTAGAACAACTATGATTATGGTCGAGACTTTGGTTGTTTATTAGCGAAATATCCTCCATATTCAACCATTTATGGAGTGCAGTAAATGGTAGAGATATGTCACAACCTTCGACCATATGTCAACCATAATTCCCAACCATAAATACCCAATTACAATTATAAGGTTTTAGCTGCACAACCATGCATGATCTACCATAGCTAGTGAACCGTAAGAATTTTAAACACCATTCACAACCAAAATGGACTGTGTTCAGCGAATGATGCAACTATATTCTACTAAGATAAACTTTTTTAACTGTTGACACATTATGCAGTCGATGCCTTCTTTGTTTGCTGATGATAGTTACTTATAATAATAGTTTAATTTATACGTGCGTGTTAGGCCTGCAGCTCAGAATGGTCTAAGGCTCTGCTTAAGCTTCAGAACGATGCTAGCTATAGAGCAGGAGCTTGAACCAGTTGGTGCAGTTAACGCACGTTTATATATAACTTCTTTAACTAAGTTGGTATAGAGCTACTCTATCCAGTTTAGAGGAAGTCACAACTCAATTGATAATTTTCGGGCGTACCCGAACTTGACATCTTCCATAAACTAATGGGAAGAATTCCTCGATGAATCTTTACAGATATAAACTGAATAAACATAAAAATAGATGGCGATATTTGATCAAGGATTGCAATACTATTTAGCAAGAAATACAACAAATAAAAATGGAGGTAATGGGTAACTACGCTAACGTGGCTAAGCGTAAAAAAATCGGGAAGCAATAGATAAAAATAACGTCAAGGCCGTTAGTGTCCATATATAATATGCAATGTTTACATTTCATCGACAGGAAAGAAAAGACTGAAAATATGCACAATTTTTGCACTATGATATGAATTTGTAGATATTTTGCATTCAAACTTATAGTCATAGAATATTATTTTGGTCGATAATGTTGGGAATTCTAGCCATATTATTATAATAAAAATCCATGGCAATCCATATATATATTCTGCCCCCTTATAATGGGAGGAATTCCCCTCATGATCGTACGTACGGAAATCCGTTGATAAGCTACGATAGTTATGCTCTAGCATATGCCTTACCATATATAGTCTTTAAACATCCTTGTACAACCATCTACCATATGTAGTCGTCAAACATCCATGTACTACCATAGACCTTCGTTTCTTGACAAACCATAAACAACCAATATTGCCTCCACCATGTATCGACCTAAATATACTAAAATCAACGTTATGTTATGGTCGACATATCTACCATATTGTTTCATCATCCATAATCGACTTTAATCTCTCATACACCACTATATTCTATACTATAATCACAACCATTATTTCCGACTGGGAGCCAGTTTCTCCATCATTTTGTGGAAAACGAAAACATGACAACTCTCTCTTGCTCGTCTTCATATATATCGACAATGCGTCATTAATTGACAACAAATTACAAGCTTGAAAATGTTCCTGATCGAATGCGCACTATATTGTACGCTTGCCGGGCATATATACATGCATGCCTGCCCCTCTACCAAGCATCCCTCGTTACATTAGCTTAAAGCACGCAAACTTCGGCGCACATAATTTTGTAACACTCCTCGTATTTCAGAATCCATGCAGTCAAGAAGAAAAAGGGGTATAGAACTTTAATGCAAGAAAATAGCATTCGATCCAACTCGCAGTCCATGGCTCCGAAAAACTTACTTAATTGGGTCTTTGGAAGTTATATTGATATATATTTGTGTTATTCAAGTGTTTTTGTAAGATTTATGATTTTCCTTGTTCAAGCTTCCTATACCCACAACACAAACTGCGATCCGATCAATAGGACGAAGGAGAAATTAGAGATAATTTTTGAACGAAACGGGGCTCCACTATAATATATGAAAATAAAAATTGCGACACGAAAAAGGGCAGCATAAAATAACGAGTATACGAACACGAAGAACGAAACCAGCAAAGTTGAAAAAAAAACGTATATAATTTTCTTAAGGTTGACTACATACAGTGATGCACATTCCACAGGTGTCGCATATTATGGATGTTTCCCAAGCAGTCTCTGCTCAGCCTGAGCTCCCCATTGAAATAATCTCTTTACGCATAATAAAGGCATGAGCTTCTTTTGTATCACAGGGGTTTCGGTCACGATCTGGCTGCCCCAGAATAGCACCATCCTCTCAAACTCCTAACTCATTGTCCAAGATTGCAAGTTCGAAAGAAAACGGCGCAAAAATGTGCTCAGAAAATGGAAACCTATTCGCCTATCAGAAGCTCACTGACTCTTGAAGAAATTGATTGAAGCGATCGTGTAGGAGCGATCGAGTGAACGAGAGCCCCATAAAATACGAATGTTTTGGCCAATTGACATTTTTGTTGTTGCGTGATACAATTTGATTGTCTGCTTGAATGATCTGGTGAATGTGTAAGCCACTGCGTGCGCTATACCTGGGCGGTCTGGTACGCCAGGACATGATTGCCAAGTCGTCTAAACTTATAGCACAATATTAAAATAGATTGTGTGTTTATTGAAATTTATGTATTGAGCCAGACCGTAAATGTCGCGTCCTGAAAATAATTAGAACAATATTAGAATTGGTTTGTTGAATTGAATTAACCAGCGCGAAGCCATGGAATATAAATATAGGGACCTCAGCCTTACAATTAAAAAATGATAGAAAATTAAGGAGAAGAATCTAAATTATGAGAAATCGTTAATTTATCGCTTCACTGTTGCCTTGATGCAAAACATCGTGTTAAGAGTTATGATACTTAAGTTTTGGGCCTCCTTTACATTACAGTGGTGCTTCCAAAGAACAAGAAGAAGAAGAAGAAAAAGGAACATTTACGTATGCAAAATGCGTAAAAGAACAAAACTCAAGCGAGGTTAAGAGCATATTGATATATTTGATAAAGTATATATATATATATATATAGTCTCAATATATAACCACGGCGATGGCGAACAAATGAGAAGTAGAGTGAGGGAGGCGATATATATACACTAGTTCATGAACCAAAATGAGGAGTCTATATGGGTCTGGGTCAAAATCCCGACGGCCATAATCCCGACAGCCATAATCCCGACAGCCACAATCCCGACAGCCATAATCCCGACAGCCATAATCCCGACAGCCATAAT
>LQNS02278161.1:12243270-12255418 GCA_001587735.2 Parhyale hawaiensis
TGTCGGGATTCTGGCTGTCGGGATTCTGGCTGTCGGGATTCTGGCTGTCGGGATTCTGGCTGTCGGGATTCTGGCTGTCGGGATTCTGGCTGTCGGGATTCTGGCTGTCGGGATTCTGGCCAGGTCCCGTCTAAATATATGTTCCCATGTACATCCGCACATATATACGAAAATAATGCATTCAACAAAGGACACGGAACCGCCATAATTAACATACGAAAATTTAAGCAAGAGATTCGGGCGCAAAGGATCGTATATGATGAAGACCAATGTTTATATTCATCTGTTTATTCAAGTATATGTTTATCTGTCCATTTCTGTCGCCCGGGAAGGAAATGGGCGAAAATTCCAGGTGGTGGGCTGTGGGTATCTCTTGACACGGGCTGTTGAAAACCGATATGGGAATAATAGACCAGGTTGCAGATGATGACAAAAGTAGGTAGTCTAATACTTGCATTTCATGCCTGGTCACATTAAATTCCACTTTAAGCAATGATGATATCAGCAGCTACCTCTTATAGAACTTATACATGCTTCCTGATTTGACCTCACCATATTCACATCCCAACTGCAGCTACATATTGAGTGTTCGAGTAATATATTCAGATTTTTATTGCGGGCTCTAGGTACCCAAGAAAAATTTGACTGTTCACAAATTAAATTTACGCTTAGATTGCCGAGTACACTAGCCAAACAATTATTCTGCTTGTTGTTGCGTTAGATCGTCCGTGCGCTGCGCTTTCAGTATACTACATACACGCAGAAAAGTATGTTCTTTACGATAAAAAAACGCCTGGTTTCTTATCACTAACGACGTAACGTTTTAGCTACAAAGCAATAATAATTAATCGTAATAGACACTGTTGTTTATCACAACACTCTTGTTCATCTGTTATTCATCACAAACGACACTGTGCATTGACGCAATTTCAAACGACAAGATAGTTTATACTTAACTAACTTTACTTACTGGCAAACAACCATATCTCCGTGTGTAGGAGAAAAATAACGTGTCTGTGCTATGCGTACAGTGATCAGCAGATATGTCTATTTCAAGTTACTTCTGTAGTACGCCAGAGCTGACTACCTACGCGTTACGATCACTGACGAGATAATTCAATCGCTGCTGGTCATCCTGCTGGTTAAGTGTAGTGACGATACCTACTGCACGCGACGAGTGGCGTGCATTACACCATCTAGACCTCGTCTATAAAATATCTAAAGCAAGAAAGGCCGAAGTTTGGAGAAACCTATTCGGAGTCCATTTCAGAATCTATTTAATATGCTTGTGATGTTAAAAGTAATTTTGAAAAATAATACTACGAAAATTTCCAACGGGTGCATGCGCATTAATCACTCTTAATTCTACATAAATTAATAGCACACCAAAGAAAAAAAATCTAGGTATGGCATAGAAACTGCTAGGAATGAAACCATTAAACTTTATACATTAGGTCTGATTTAAGGATTATAAATGCTGGCATTACTGTAAAGCGTTATGTATCCCGTGATATTTTCGATATCATGTAAACACCAACTAGAACGCCTCGGCGGCGTCAGACCATTAGCCGCGATAGGGGGCAAATTCAACGAAGTTATTTTTGATGAACGACGTTAGGGCACAGCCCCATTCCCAGAGATTAGCTCTTCAATAATAAGATAGGAAAAAAGAACGCCTCCTGGCGTAAGACGATCTGCCGCGGTGGAGGCAAGTTCGCTCGCGCGGTGGTGGAAAATTCAACTGTCATTTTGAGCGCTAGTTAGGCCTAGTTTTTGGCATGGGTTACATCTAGGTCAACCCACCAAACTCTCTACAAAAAATTATGGCTATTGATCAACTTCTTCGACCACTTTTTGGGTGGACAGACATATACAGTACATATGCATATACAGTACCGTCCAAAACTAAGGGACAAATTTTCATAACAGCATAACTTTTTTTTCTAACCATGCCAAGCACTGCTTCTTCCGCACACTATTAGCCAGTAAAATGTTTACCATTGTGTTAAAATTTGAGACGTGTATGAAAAATAATTAAGTTATGAACGGCCTGCCACAATATACTGTGCGACAGGCCGGCTTTCCGGAAAGCTTTTCTATTGAAATTTATAACGTCCAAACTTAAGGGACAAAAAAAGAAAAAATCCATTTAACTCAATATTTTGCTAGAAATATTTAGTAAAATGGTGGTGAACAATCAATATTTGGTAAATAATCCCATGTGCTTTCGATTACAGCTGAACATTGTCGACTACATGACAGAATGAGACTGACAATCTTCAACAGAAAGTAATTTTCGCCCATTTCTCTTGAAGTTTCATCCAAAGATCTTCCGTATTGATAGGGTTTCTTGCCATAACTTTCCCCCCTAGTGTTTTCCAAAGATTCTAGATTGGATTTAGGTCAGGACTTAGTGGTGGCCAATCCATAGCTTCGAGATATTGCTGCTCAAGGTAACTCGTGACTGTTTTTGCCTCGTGGCAGGGGGCATTGCATGAAGATAGGGCTGGGGACACCTGAGTTCACAACATTAGGCACGACAATACCCTCCAACTGATTTTTATACACCCGAGAATTCACACGGGTTTGCAAACGAACGAGAGGCGATGTCCCTTGACTAGAGAACATACCGAAAACCATCACGCTCCCTCCACCAAACTTCACAGTCTTCTTAGTACACTTTAAACTTAATTTCTTACCGTGACGTCTTCTAACAAAGTTCTTACCGTCATGCCCAAACAAATTGAACTTGCTTTCATCACTGAAAAACACTCTAGCCAAATTTTCATGGGACCAGTTAACAGCTTGTTTGCAAATTCTAATCTCTTTTTCTTGTTCTTGGCACTCACAAGCGGTTTCTTCTGTCAGCGTTTTGCAAATAACCCTATTTCTTGAAGGCGCCGAGAAACGGTCTGACGTGAGACGTCCAAACATGTGTCATTCATTTCCCTACTTATCGAAGCTGATGGCTTGAAACGATCCTTCAATGAAGTCCTCTCTAACTGACGTTTTATGTGGCCTGCCGGTTTTTTTAGGGGCACCAATGCAGCCGCTTTCATCGTACGACTTCACTGTTCTGCCCACAACACTTTTCGAACGATTTACGTTTTCAGAAATTTTTCTATTAGTGAAATTATCCATGTGCAAATTGATGACATCTTGTCGCAGGATATAATCAACTTTCTGACGTATTGCAATCATGTAGCGAACAGCAATGTTTACATATGGCAGTGTCAAACTTTGTCTTCGATGTAAATAAAGAAATACGGACTGAATAAGAAATTAACTAAATTTTTCTTTTTTTGTCCCTTAGTTTTGGATATTATTTTAAAGAGAGAAGCTTTTCGTTCATAACTTTTTTATTATCCTTCATACATGTCTCAAATTTTAACACAATAAACATCTTATTGGCTAATAAAGTGCAAAAGAAGAAGTACCTGGCATGGCCAGAAAAAAAGTTACACCGTTTTGAAAATTTGTCCCCTATAGTTTTGGACGGTACTGTATATTTAAAACTATATATAGGTACTTAATTCTTCAACGAAAACATATCACCTCTCTCTCACTACGTTCGCGGGTGACAAAAATGTAAAAATGTCCACAAATGATCATCATTATAACTTACAGTGCACTGAAAGTGCAAGGCATTATATCCAGAACAACAGGTGATCATGCATACGAAAAGAATCAACACGTGAAATTTATCGTGAAAAATGGTATAAAATGATGCCAAACAAAGTTAAGAACGCATACCTCCATAAAATTCTGAAGTAATACAACAATTTTGCAGTTCTCAAATTTAATCATTTGGACCGCCTCAAAGTATCATTTGACATCACAGTTTTGTGTTTTAGAAATCTCGTCCCTGTTCTCACATAACGCCCCTGTCACGTGAGCGGCATATCTCCCTGGATGCGGTCATCTCCGTAACACATCACTGCCGAATTTCGAGGAGGATATTCCTTAGAAAGTGATGGATTGGCTTTGTTACGCGTGAGGTGGTCAGCGCGTCCACGCTCCTCCAAACAGTTCAGGATTCTCCTCATGTTACGCACCGCAATTTGTTTCGGCGTCAAATCCACGACAGTGAACAAAAGAAAACTGCCAGGCCCTGCCGGCCGATGTGGCTGAGGTGAGGAGCTGCTGAAACACGCTCATGTTTGGTGTCTTTCATTTATTTATATATAGTCGGTATTTACTAGCCGATTCATCGAGTTACAAATGGACGTAGATTACCCTATACTAGCCGGTATTTACCTGATATCTTATATCACAATTTTCACTCAAATTTCTAGGTTTGTTGCAACATAAAAATTATAACAAGTAGCAGGAACCTGTGGAAACTGGTGGACCCGCGCGTGAAAAAATCCCGTAATAATCGATATATTTGCTTAATACAGGCCGGTGCGGAATATTCTCTTCTCTGACTTGCTTTATCATTTTTTTCATTGATCCTTTGCCGTGCTCTTATCGCTGGATTCTCTCTTCTCTGACTTGCCGTTTCAATATTTTCCTGCTCGTACTTATTATTAGCTCTTATTCCATTCTGTAACCTTTCTTCTCCAAGTCTTTCTTGACACTGTGTCGCATAGACGCTTCACTTCTCTCATTGGTAGCACGTCTTTGTTCTTGAGACTAGTAATCTCGTTCTTCTTTTGCGTTCCCCCTATCCTCCAGTCTCCTTCTTAAATGTGTGTATTTCATAGTGAAAGGCAGCAGTGAAATCTTGCGTTAAACACTGAGTTAAACTTGGATGCAACTCCAGTCAGCTTATATACAATGTGAGCGCACAGTAGCCATGATACTGTCTTTCAAGCTTAAATATCTGCTTCATTGATGTGCTGAAATTTTGGCCTATATGAGGCAAGAACTACTCCGTCAAAAAAAAGACAGTAAGCTAGAGGATATAATTGTCTATTGCCCAAGAAAAATCATCACTTCTTGAGTGCGTCGTTGATCATCTGTCCAATTTATACGTCGTGACCTGACAGAAACAGTCATAAAATCACACTCCAGAACTGTAAATATATTGTTTAGATTGCAAGAAGTGTTCAAAGCAAGAAGTGCATTCAGATAAAGGGAAAAGGATCCCAGTTTCACCATCTTCTGCAACCTGGTAATCGATCTCTATGAAAACTTAATTTCAAAATCTGCAACCTGACCCATTTTATTTGTTTATTTCATTACGGTGCGAACACGAAATAAATAAATACACGAAGCATGTTATTATAAAAAGTTTCCACAGAACAAACGCAATGTTCTTCAATAATGATATCTCAGGCTGGTATCATCCTAATTTCCCTTATCTAATACTGAAGGAACCTTTAGAAATTCTACAGAACAAGCGAATTGCTCCACAACTGTAATGCACTCGGACCTGCTTCATACAAATGAAAGGTGTAAAATGTTAGAATCATTTAGCGAATCTTCTACGTAAGACCTGCGAACAGTGTACGCAGCTTTCATTCGAACTTGACTCCATCTGCTACTGCATGATCCCTTCCTTAGATCGTAACAAGGATACGTCAAGGAAGCCCAATTTTCTTCTCATCAAACACTGATGTAACCGTTACGGTCGTAATAGGTAAGTAACTGAGGGATAAGCAGACATATAATGTGGATACTATATTAGACTACAGAGATTCCAGCTGTCATAAATGACTGCAGAGACCTATAGTACTTCACGAAAACTCCCTTTGTCTCTTGTGATTATTACTTCTCAGAGAGCTTCTTAAATGGAAACTCAGCATTCAGCTTGAAAAACTGACCTCTTCCGTATCACCTTTGAACACGTCCGAACAGAGTGATGTAGGCGAGCTCAGATTCCTCAGCTGGAGTTCCCGAGTGCAACGTCCCCAACATTATAAACCGTCTTTAACACTAGAATTACTATTATTATAATTAGTAGTTTAAGTCTCCGTCTCCACAGCAGCGGCGATCTAACAGAGGAAGAAGCAAGGGACACATAGTGTGACGATAGACACGTGGCACCCATGCACGAGGGTGTTCCCACACAGGATCAACGCGCATGGGAACAGCAAGTCGGGAAAGAAGAGTAAGAACAGATTGAAGAAAGATCAGTACGAGTAAAAGATGGGAATTAAGCAAAGTGGGCACTACAATTACTTTCTATCTTATTTCCATAGAGTGGCCCACCCCATTGTATACCGTCTTCAACACTCGAATTACGTCCTATCTTATGTCCATAGAGTGGCCCCCTCCTTTGCTACCGTCTTCAGGACTCTAATTTCTTCCTATATTTTCTCTCTAGAGTGTGACGGAGAGACGGACCAACATTGGAGCAAGAAAGCAAGCCAGCAAGCAAGTAAGTAAGCAAGCAAGCGACCAACAACTGTGTTTTATTAAATAGTAGATAACTGTTTACGAGGAGCTAAACATTTCTTGTTGATATTTAAAAAATTTGATTTCCAGAACTACATAAAGAAAAAATTCTGTCGTAATTGATATTTTTTCACAGTACACATAATGGGCAGCGTAAGTAGAGAATTGTAGTTAATATACTTAGATATTTTTCTTTTTTATATTGATACTTTCTTGTTATTCAACATACTCGTACTTTTTAGCATTAATTTTCTGCCAAAAATATGCTTATACGTTCAAGCAGTACATTAAGAGCAGTAACGGTAAATGGTTCAGTATAGGTGACACTTAATAATTCGCAGTATAACCTCTGGATATAGTGTAGCCGTCCTTGTTTGATTGCAGTTAACTTTCCTAGACATTACAACATTACCAGGGATGAATAGGCGAGGACAACGTACAAGTATGCAAAGAAAAACTGGGAGCCAATACACATCGCTGTCTTTTGACAAAAACGTTCTCTTTACGTGAGCAACGTCACCTGGACTTCTTCCGAAGACTCTCAAGGTAACTCAAGGTAGGTAAGGTTTACAGACAACAGATAGCGAATTGCTACAACAGTGCCGTTTGGCAATGGGGTAAAAAGTTCCGCTGTAGAGGCTTATAGAAGTAACATGAATTCGCAGAGAGTATGGTCTTATTGTATAGCCGATCTTTATATTAGAACAGAAACCTTTGTAACTTGAACTGCAAACTTTCAAAAATATTCGTTTTGCAGTAGCATTGTTGGTGTGAGCGAAGGCAGAGCAACAACGATTGCAAAGGACTAATCAAGATACATTCTTTACTTTGCTCGAAAGCAGTTAATGTGTATGCTTATCGTAGCTGTCCTCTGATAAAAACCAACTATTGCGCGCACCGCCGCAACAGCTATATAGCGTACTTAGGGCAAAGGGGCTAGTGGCAGAGCAGGGACCGTAAAAAGCAAAGCAGATACATACTAATTAGCGGTATAAGCCCCTACCTGTTGTAGAAACGCGAGGGTTTTTGCACGGTAGTGTTTTGCACCGGAGCGGCCGCGGCGCACAGTACGGTGCACAGAGTGCCATTGTGCTCGAGAGAACTACCTTCTGTGCTGCAAAGGTGGCTCCGACACACGGCCGGCGGTGTGTCAAGCAAGACCAAACCTTCAACATAAATTGCTTGTCTCTCTCACCTTCTTAGCTACGAGATAAACATCTATTTGGAGTTGAAATTTAGTGGAGGCAGCGTGTCAGAGGTATGAAGGAGCGTTTGTAGTGAGAGCGAATTACTGGGCGCAGTTTCAGCTGTATCAATAACTTGGGGAAAGCGGAATGTTTTAACTTAGCAAAGCCGATAATTGGTGTCAGTATAGCGCTTTGAACGAAGGTAACACTGTATACAACGCAGCTGCTGGCGGGAATGTATCTATAGTTAAAATTATAAACTACTTCACCAACAAACATTTGGCTGCAAGGTAGAAATAAAATTTGAGTTTTTCTTGCTAAATGTGACTCTACCGTAGTAGGCATCCATACTGGTAAGCACAGACTATATATACTAACATAGCAAGTATGAGCATTTCCTATGCAGCCTTTATTAGCACGACATCAACGCCCCATATATGAGTATGGCAGGTATTAACACTTATACAGTCTTCTTTAGAATAATTTATACGTAGGCCTTGGCTAGAGAGAACTTAGGCAAACGAAACCTTATACTGTAGATATTGCCATGCATGCGCTCGCGAGAGCTACAGTATAGTGTCTATGCTTGTTTGTTATAGTGTCCCTACCGTATAGTACCTATAGTGCAGCCTGACTTTCATGGGTATATGTGGTGAGGGTATATATGAGTATACGTGGTGTCTACGCTGACATTCAAGGTTATATATGTAAGTTAAGTTAGACAGAAAAGATTCTGCAGCTAATGCATGCCGAGGCCATACTTAATAATGACGGCACGTTCAGCTCATAATCGGACGTTCAGCTCATGATCGGACGTTCAGCTCATGATCGGACGTTCAGCTCATGATCGGACGTTCAGCTCATGATCGGACGTTCAGCTCATGATCGGACGTTCAGCTCATGATCGGACGTTCAGCTCGCGCGTCGTCCCGATTACGCAGTGAACTCCTGTATCCAAGATACTGCTGGAAAGTACTTATAACGACATGCGGCTGAAGGTTCACTCATAAGTTGGGCACTAGATTGTTTAGTGAGGTTCCCTTAATTGTAAGTAGAGAAATGGAGATCAGAAGCAGTCAATAACTGCCGTGCGTCGTTAGCACTAGCTTGAACTGCAACGTACGTGAGCCATGTATGGAACACGCTTATAACCCTCCCATATTTCCTGTAACCATTTGTGGACGTTACAAACGGTGCTGTTCCTACGAAAAGTCACCTATAGTAGCACTGAATGGTTAAAATAAAAAATAAATTCATGTTTATCCCTAAGTGAGAAAGTATCGTTCCATGCACGATATAGAAAAAAGAGAAAGATGTTGATAGTGACAGGTTTCAGCATTATACTGAAAATCAACTGTCAAAGTAAAAAAATTCAAGTGTATAACACTGCCATGGTGGTCCTAAATGGCCATGATGCACAGACAAATGATAGTCCAACACATGTGTATTGCTGTCGCAGCCACTGTGTTATGTGTTAAACGCCTTATAAAACACGAGTTTCCATACAGGGCCGATATTAAGTGTTAATTTCAATCGAAATAAATGTCTACCTTGCGTTTTTAATGGACATTCAAAGTTTCCTTCCAAAGTGAGTACATGAAAAAATATAAATCCCCCACCTTCGACTCGAGAATGGAATGGCCGGAAACCTTAATGGACTATATATATATATATACCGCACTCAATTTCGAATTTCGGTCTACCTCGGCAGGCGAAGTGGACCACTACCGTGTGTAAACGTCGCAGCAAGCGGGATGTGCCACAGAAAGCCAGGTGCATCGAGTGGTAAGTGTGGCAAAGTTCCAGCTGTGGCTACCCAATTGAACTTCGAGGCAGGAGCTGCGCAGATTTGGGTCGCTGACGGCAGAAGATCCGAACTTATGGCAGAAATGACTGCTCAGCCAAAAACACCCGTGGTTCTCCACAGGCCGAANGACCTACTGATGACTGATGTTTCTGATCTGGTTGGAGTCTCAGTGGTGTCTCCCATTGGTTCCTCGGACCATGGTGCCCTATCTGCGACGCTGCAGGTTCGTCAGCGGGTCCCCAGAGTCACTGCTACGCGTGAAATATTTTTGAAGTCCAGAGTGAATTGGATGCCGTCTCTGGTGCCATTCTTGCGTTACCTTGGGATGTTGTTAGGGTTCTGATCCTGGGTCTACTTTGGATCGGCTTCTCTCTGACATGGTGCGCGCCTATGTCCCTTCCCGCTTCATAACGGTTAGGACGGGCGATGAGCCCTAGTTTGATGAGGCCTGTAGGAGAGCGCACCAGTTGAAGCGGGAGGCATATGCCCGTTGGCGTACTAGCCGGTCTGATGTTGACTCTCAGCTTTTCTGGGAACAGCGGCGTCGGGCTGGTGCTACTTGTGAGGCAGCTGAGAGGGAGCAAAATTTGAGGTCCAGGTAGTTGTTAGCCTCGTCTGTTATCGCCTCGTCTGTTATCCTAACATGCAACATGATAGGAAAAGTTTAGGTCGCCGCATTGAAATGTATATATGACCAGAAAATAAAATAAAATAAGGGAAAACATGTCTAATTAAATTTTACTTGAATTTCTAACTTAAGCTAATAAAAACAAAAATATTTAATGTTCTAGCGTGAGTAATGGAGTGCAAGCTGGGCTCTTTTCCGGAGTGCTGGCGTGTCGCCCATGTGACGCCTGTTCCGAAGTACTCGGTTTCATCCAGTACCTCTGATTATGGACCCATTTCGATCACACCTGTTTTGTCGAAAGTTTATGAGAGGTTGGTTGCGTCGAGATTGGGTTGCTTTCTTAAAAAGCAGGGTGTCCTTCCCCCAACACTGTATGGTTTTCATAAGGGCTTGGGAACTTGTGATGCTCTGCTTCACATTTCACATGTGTTGTAGCTGGCTCATGATGGGAGTCATGAGGCAAGGTTGGTACAGCTTGACTTCAGTGCTGCTTTTGATCCCATGAATCACCTTGGGCCACTCCATAAGCTGAGATTAATGGGTATTGGTGGTTCAGTTCTCACGGTAAATAGTCAATTTTTATCTGACAGACGTCAATGTGTAGTTGTTGATGGTTGGAAAGACGAGTGAGTTTTTGGATTTGGTTTCTGATGTCTCACAGGGTAGTGTTCTGGGCCCTTTTTTGTTCATTCTATATACGACGGATTTGTTTCATCTTGTTAATAATTTACTTGTTGGTTACGCGGATGATGTTACTTTGCTTCCTGTTTGCGATAAGCCTAGTGATAGATTAGAGGTTTCAGAATCCATTCAGCATGATTTGGAAATGATTGATTTCTGGTGTTCTAGGTGGGGGTTAAGGCTAAATGCGGGCAAGACTATGAGCATGCTCGTGTCCAGGTCGCGTACAGAGGGACCTCCTTTTCCGGCATTCATACTGGATGGTGTATCACTTCCTGTGGTTGATGACTTGGTAATCTTGAATGTCAATTTTGA
The DNA here is from genome assembly GCA_001587735.2 of Parhyale hawaiensis. NCBI lineage: Eukaryota > Metazoa > Arthropoda > Malacostraca > Amphipoda > Hyalidae > Parhyale > Parhyale hawaiensis. The sequence goes on from LQNS02278161.1 coordinate 12,254,231, forward strand.
TCCAAAGTTGACGTTTGAGCCCCACATTCGTTCGGTTGCCTCACGTGCATTGCAGAAAATTGGTCTTATGAGGCGTGCTTGGAGGGTGTTTTGCTCAGTAGAATTGACACGTCGCTGCTTTAATTACCTTGTCCTCCCTCTTCTGGAGTACTGCTCTGTAGTCTGGGGTTCTGCTGTCCATTACCATCTGTGTTTGCTTCACAGAGTTGGTCATCGATGGGCGTTCATACTGGGGGGTGTTGTGCCTTGTGATCTGGCTCATCGTCGCAGAGTCTGTGGGGTCTGTTTTTTGTATAAAATCTATAATTGCCCCAGTCATCCACTGTCTGAGTTTCTTCTGGATCCGTTTGTTCGGGTGAGGAATACTCGGCGATCTGGTGCTCTTCATGAGTTTGCCTTGGAACCGTTCCCAATTGAACTTCGAGGCAGGAGCCGCGCAGATTTGGGTCGGCAGAAGGTCCAAACTTATGACAGAAATGACTGCTCAGCCAAAAATACTCGTGGGGCTCCGCAGGCCGCCGCAGCCGGCGCTCGGTAGCCCTTATAAGCTCACCTCGCTCTGGTGGCTTCCGTAACAACAGAGCATATTCTACTGCGCAGATATGAGCTGTAATTACTCCAGTGGCCGAAAGAGCACATAGTAGCATCTGCGACCGATCCGGGATGGTAAATTGAGGTTGAATTTTTACTCATTTCTACAAGCTAGTTAACGAAGGGAGAAAAAATTCCCAAGATTAATAGTTTACCACTGAAATAAGCGATACATTCTGTAATCGAGTGGATGCTGATGGAGATTGTTGATGTCTAGGGGTAACTTTATCAAAAGCGAAACCATGACGGTCGGGCCGAAATGAATTGGGAGATCTCCGTCTCTGGCGACTGAAGGAATGATCTTCCATGTAAAGGTAAGTCTTCCATGCTGCGCTGTTGCATCATGATACAAAACATATCATTATCCATGAAATAATCCCTTAAAAAATGTTATAATAACTAGATTGAACAGCTTTTATTAAAAAAGAAACCAATGAACGACCAAACGCACAGTTACATCAGTACATTAACCGATCATAAACTCAAGGTGTGGCCAAGATTCACCTTTGATAGAAATGTTGTCAAAATCCTTAGTAACTTAATCAGATATCCTCCAAAACAATAAAAAATGAAATCAGCTATATATCGGAGCATTCC
>LQNS02278161.1:12283223-12311865 GCA_001587735.2 Parhyale hawaiensis
AAATGAAACAGATATTTGAGGTGGGAAGACGGTATCAACGGTATCTTGGCTACGTAGCGGGCACATTGTATATAAGCTGCTATTTTGTTTAAGTTTGTTGGAGTTTTTTTTACTCAATATGTTACTTCTGCCTGTCTATATAGAAGACCTAAGGATGACAGCACGACAAAGGATCAATGAAGAAAATAAGAAAATTAGGAAGTAAATAAAAGAAGAGGAGATTCCGCACCAGCCTAGAGGCATTAGGCAAACGTGTAGGTTATTGCGTGAATTTTTCACGCACGGGTCCACTAGTCTTGTAATATTTACTTCACTAGGATCGCATAACGTTCAGAGTATGGAAAAAACCGTAGCCACAACGTACTTTGGCGCGTTGTAATCTTCGCGTTTCATAATTTTTGTGCTTCTTAATTTTTAAGCTTCATTTCTACGACACAGGTCTCAATCTCGGTTTCGATTCTCTGGAATTTCCGTGAGTTTCTGGCTTTCTGGCTCTCTTCAATCCAGCTTTTTAGTTACTGCACAAGACATCGATGTTTCGCAGGTGTGCAGGTCAGATTTCTTTATTCAGTCTACGATCTTAATAATTTTTAAAAATCTTTCTAAACGTATCCAGGCTTCCTTTTGCTGAACCAAGCTTTAGGTGGTTACATTAGGGTCTTCTTTAGGGCGAAAATCTCCACACGGTGCGGAGCTATCAAACTGCGAGTGGTATCCAAGATACGCATTTTAAATTTTACTTGTATAGAAAGGTACATAAACTTAGACTAATAGGAAACATTGGACCAGAGTCTTATGTTAGAATATTTCTAAGGACATTTGGCCCAGTTCCTGGACATTTCATGGAAATCCTTCGATAACGTTTTGAGTTAAGTTTGTTCAGCGACGGATAGCCAATTATTCCTTTACTGGCGGAGCCAATGGAAAGGAAACTGGAAAAGATGAGCAAAAACAAATGCAGTTTGCTAAACAAGTGAAGTTTGTAAAGAAAATTGGTCTAAACGTCGAACCAAATTTTAATAGATATGTATTTTAGAGCAATAGTCTTCGCTCTGACCTTGATTTTAAAATTGTGCCGCATTCTACAACCAAAATTGTTAAGGAAAATTGGTCGAGTGTGCTTTTGTTTTTTCGTTACATAGGTATATTGCACAACTATATATAATAAAAAACGAATAATAATTGATATCCGTGTAATATCAATGTGTTTCGCCCTTGAATGCACCAGAAAAAGAGGTGAGAAAAATTTGTACGAAATTGCAAGCAAGTGACAGTCATGAAAACTGAGCCATATGATAGGAACCATGTGACTAGAAGATACCTCCGAGTATTGGCATAATACCTGTACAGGAGGAAAGAAAGCCCAATAAACGAAATAGACACAATTCCTGAGCAACTGTTCGTGACATGGAATGTTGAAATAAATGTTAATTTCCACATGAACCAGTCAATGAAATAATGAGATTTGTTACATATTCTAACAATTATTTCGAAATGCAAATGGGAATGCTTTGCAGCAGAAAGGTTTACCAGTTCCATAGACAAACAAATGGGTGAACATAAGTTATCAAACTTGAAAGATCACATAGCATATTGCACATTTCCAAAGTACAATTGCGTAACATGAATTAGTAACAAGAAAGTACAAGTAAACTGAATCAGTCATCATGTTTGCCAAAATAAAAGACTATTGCACAGAATAATTTGAGCCTCAGTCTCCTCAAAAAAGACTTGCTACCAGAGTTACAGTAAGAAAGAAATAAGGGGGGTACATTAATTATGTCCATATATGCGGAGCCCATGGATAAGTGTGTACCCACAGAAGATAAACAGAAATTCGACATGGGAAGCTAAGAATAGAATGAATTACTTTCTTTAGAAATAGGTATGTAAGTGAAAGGAAGCAAAGCATGACTAATGGGAAGAGGTTCAGAGGGCTTAAAAAAAATTACGCCTAAGTTCTAAGGTAGTCTATGAGTTTCCTTGGGGCAGCACCCTATGGGTATCATAGACGAGGTACGTGCGTTTTGGTAAGCAATGTGTGTTTGTTAGGCAAAGTGTGTCAGAGTACACGTACGGGATGTGTTATAGCCGACAAGGTGCAATATGAGAGGAGCGTGTGAGATGCATTAAGTCCGATGCTCGCGTCTTTCTCCGGAGTTATCTGCTGAATTCGATTGTGTTGATGTGACTGTGGCTATATAGTTTTATCGTATACTACACTTTAACCAAATTGCATGAGCTCTAAGGCTGGGCATATTTCACCCCATAGGAATCTAACCGTATGGCGCCGCCCGATATTTTCTCCCATAGAAAAAACGGAAATTTCAAAGTCAAATATCTCGAAAACTAAACATTTCCGACGGAAATGTTATTCACTGAAAAAGTTTTAAAATGTGTTATTTTACCCTTATCAAGTGTCAAAATATGAAAAATCCAAAACGGACCTAAAATCAACATTGACCTATAGTTTAAACAAGATAATTCGGTATTTATCAAGCAAAGTGGCATTAAAAAAAATCGACTTTTTTTTTGTTTTATTCTATGTTTTTTAAGTTGTAGATCAAGAATCTGAAGTCCATTTGTGGCGGTCAGACATAATTTTTGAGATATTTGACTTTGAAGTTCCCATTGTTTTCCTATGGGGAAAAATACCCGGCGATGGCAGAGTGTAATGGAACAGGTTAGGTTAGGGAGGCAAGGCCTGTTTTTTTTTTCATTTTAATATTTCGGGTACGTCACGTAGGGTCGATGGTTAGGTTGGGTTGGGTTAGGTTGGGTTGGGTTAGGTTAGAAACCTCTTTAAAAGGTATTCCATTACACTCTGCCATCGCCAGATGTTTTTCCCCATAGGAAAACAATGGGAACTTCCAAGTCAAATATCTCAAAAACTAGGTCCGACCGCCACAAACGAACTTCAGATTCTAATCTACACCCCAAAAAACATAGAATAAAACAAAAAAATGTCGATTTTTTTTTAATGCCACTTTGCTAGATAAATTCCGATAATTCTCGGTATTTTACAGTTTCCTGTTTTTGCACCATTAATAGTTTTTAAAGCTTTAATGATCACCATCGTCATTAGTGTATGGTTATCTACGCTTTAGAAACCAAGGTTTATAGAAGTCCTATATAAGATAAAGGCTACTCGAAATTCATCAAGTTACAGATTCCAATTGTATGTTCACAATTTTAGTTATGTTTTCAATTTCACTTTCCTCTCAAAGCCTAGAGCTGTACATTATCATTCTGGTAGACATTTTGATGCTTTACAAGACTTTTACTACACAACGGTCGTAACCAATTATTGACCAGTGGCCTCTCTCGTTCACATGCAATGCATGGACTAATGCTTTCTTCTCTCGAGGCGACCAGCAATTTCATTAATACGAAATATTTTTGAGCATCGGAATATAGACTACCTAATGCATTTACTGTACTTTATATAGCCTTGGACGGTTCCTGGAGCAAGAAAATAAAAAAAAAATCAACCAGTTTCATTAACAGAAATTTACCTTCGATAATTACCTTCTAAGAACAGCTGACCTTTACCACTGTATATCTACTAAATCTCACTAGCACGTCAATAGAAACTTGAAACCTACGCACGAGGGTGTTACCTCAGAGGGTCAACATGCGTGGAAACCACAAGTCAGGAAAGAAAAGGAAGAACAGACTTGAGCATCGTCAGCATGAGTATGAAAGTGGAAGGAAGGATATCAGGCAGAAAAAAAAGACATCCCGAAGGCCCGGCTAAGGTTATTCTATACGATTTACTAGCCTCGCTGTTCCCATAAAATGGATGGGGAACCTAACTCAATGGCCTGTGCTATGGCTCCTGAGGGGGGGNGGGGGGGGGGGGCGGGCGGGGGGCAGTTAGATAATTTTTCAATCCTCTAATCACTCAAACCCAAAGATTTCCGAATAATTAAGCTAGATAAATGTTGCTGTGAACAAAAACAACAACAAAAAACATAGTTTACTTACAGTAATCTGCTTCAAATTTTTATTTTCTGTCTTCATTTTTGTAGACACCATGACGTAGAAACCAAACAAATTACCCACTAACAATGCAATCTTTGCGTCTGCAGCGAAGATGGCATGCACACATCGCCAATTTTCTCACTTTCGGCAACTTGACAATTAGCGAAAGTGCTGAGGTCCTAAAGAGGCGCTGGGTGCTGCACCGCAAGCCCAAACAAGATGCTCATAAGCATTGTTGGCTTGTGTACAGGAAGGTTTTAATTGCACCCAGGAGACTGGGTCAGGAAGCTCGTCCACGTGACTCCAAGGTAGCAATAACAAATGAAGGGAGCGGGGCGTGCTGCCGCAACCGATACTTTCTCCGTACGTCGTCACCTGTGCGCGTGGTGGGAATTGCTAATGGTGCGTCACATTCTATGAGGCTTCCGAGGCCTTGTCCATTTAGTCTTCAGGATGGAAGCTAGTCATACCATTATCACGTATAGAGTTACATTTCCAACAAATACAGGCATTCATGAAAGAGCGAAACACGGCGCTTTCGATTCGCAGGAGAAATCTGAACTTCGAGACTACAACGATTATAGCCGCACGAAGCGTATATTTCAAAATTTTACTTACGAACTACAGGATAGCACAAAACATTCAGATACTGAGTACTATGCAAGTTGACTTTAAAATGGGCGTCAGCATGCGGTCTGCGTACTGCTGTAGGGCTTCTGACCTTTACCAGACCTCGACCAGCCTTTATTAATACTTACAATTTCTTTTGCATGCAACTTCCAAAACTTTACCCTAGGACATTGCAATTGTAAGAATATCTCTCCCGCTACGTGTGCAAGGAAATATCGTGCCAAGCTTGACGATCCGACAATTTTGTTTGGTCGAAATTAGTGATGATGTCGCTCGTCTGCGCACGGCTTAACGGCGAACATTTAAACACACCTTAAACGTAGCTACATTGGCTAATATTTTAGGAAATCATACCAGCTGCTGCAACGGTTAACAATTCAGGATATAGGTCGAATACCAGTTTCTTCAAAGGCTAACAGTTTGTGAATATTACCAGCTGCTGCAACGACTGCTTCAAGGCGAATACACTCCTGATCAAAACTTTAAACCCACTTGAAAATGTAATAAAAAATAACAATGCTTAAATGATAAATAAATAAACTCCTTCGACTAGGGATCAGTAATTCCTAAAAGTAAAAGATGAGAAAGGCGAAACATACCTGCTGTAAAAATTGAGAGGAGTGTTGTGCTGAAGGAATGTACGACCAGCTGCTGCAACGGCTAACATTTTGACGAATATTATCAGCGACTAAGTATTTAGTGTACCCTACCAAATACTGTTGTTGCTAACAATTCCGTGAATATTATATATCAACTGCGGCAACGGATAAAGTTTCGACGAATAATACCATCTTACAACAGTTAACATTTCATCACATTCACCAGCTGTATCACCAGGGACGATTTCAGCAAATTTTTGCGCTGATGCCATAATACACTTATATTTTCTCAAATCACAATAACAAAGTATTCACATTATAGAATCTATGAAGTATCTAACTTAATTTCATTGTTCTTAGCTAGGAATTGATGGCACTGTAGTATATCAGTGTAGAAAATAATATTTTTTTAAAATGAGGTTTACAACGTCAAGTAAAGGTAAAGTCAACTTGACCGTACCCCCAACTGGTAAACCCGCACACACTGGTTTGTGCTGCAGATATAGGCCTCTAGCCCAAGACGAGTATACGGCTGCAGTCGACCACAGACTGTCTAGAGCTATGGCGCCATTGGCGGAAGGTTCCGTGCAACAATCTACGCTCCCTTGTCCCTTCCCATTGCTGGTAAAGGTCAGAAGCCCTACAGCAGTACGCAGACCGCATGCTGACCGATCACATCAAGCGCCACGAAAAACTTGCGTAGCTGGGAGCGAGGTTCGAACCAGTGGCCTTGAGAATCAATATCAGAAGCTTTAGTCTGCTGCTACTGCGGGTCCGATGAAAAGAGCATAAATGAACTTTGAGTAAAGTTGGGGGGACGGCTTAAGCTAAAAATACCACAATAAATGTAATACCGAAATAATAATTAAAACATAACAACATTTGAGAATTGCAATTTATTTCTTCATAAATCACATTATGGACAAAAGGTTTGAAATACATTTAAAAAGGTAATGTATATGTCTGGCTGATGTCTGAAGCACTGAGCATTTCGACTCAAAATAGCTTTTGTTTTACTGTATGATACGCGTGAAAGTACGTTATCATGCAGAGATACTAAGTGGTGTCTCAACGCATAAATTTACTATAGATAATTTTATAGATTTTGTTAAACTACTGGGATCTGATACGGAGACCGAGCTTGTGCTTAACAAATGAATCAAGAGATTTCATAATTTTACGCTGGCATGTACAGTTGTGGCTCCTATCTTGTCATCAGAGTTAGTTTTTTCTTTTCTTCACGAGTTTCAATCACGCAAGCATGAAATTCACTAAATCTTCGTTTTATCGCAATCAATTTCTGTTATCCGTTCTGTGTTACGCCTCAGCATGTTATCGCTAAACTGCTACCCCTTAGCATGTTGCCATTAAACCTGATTTTCTCCGTGACCACTTCACTGTTCCGCCGTTATTGAAGTTCAATTTGGCAAGTACTGTCTGCGAGTTTTTCGAGATGCACGCCATCTTTTTACCCCTCATTCGTTTTACACGCATACAAATTATTCAAGATACACGCGAAGTTACTCACTCCATTTGCATGGTACTCAAATTAGGAGACAAAAAGGCACGGGTCGGCGCGTACGTCCTTTTGAGTCTCAGCTGCTTCAGGTCTGTGACTTGAGGATTTTTTTCTTTGTGACTTTAACGCAAGAGGCCGCGAGTGCCCACCTTTGCAGAGAATTGTGTGGACAGACGGAGAGACAAAAAGTGCAATTATGTACGTGTTTGATTAGGTTCTCAAAGTCTACCTAAGCCAAGACCACTTGACTTAACTTGTCAGGAAATAGAGACAGGAAATTTAGCTTCGTAATTTTGAATGGTGTTGTAGGTGTTAGTAGCAGCCCGATTATGAGCATGTTCGATTGACGACGATATTAAGCCGTCGAGGCTTGACTTGCTCGAACTTTCACACAGAAGGTTTAGATTTGTCACTTAGAAACTTGCTGCAAGTGTTAGTAGCAACCCGATTACGTTGAGCGTGCTCAAAACTCCATATTACGAAGAAAGATTGCATTTCTGGAGGTCTCAAGGGTAAGCGATTCAGGGGGAATGCTTGAAACTCAATTCAATGGGTCAAAGCCAGCACACCTGTCAAATTCTCGGCAGGACCCAGAGGTGTGCACGGTTGCAGTCGACCCCAGATTTTGTGAACTTGGAGTTATAGCCGGAAGGGTCATATGACATTTGAGACCCCTCGATCGCTCCCATTGCCCCATTGCTAGTCAGGTCAGTGCCCTTGCAGTGGACTGTGTTTGGCAGAAAATATATAACACTGTTGCCGCATAATACTGAACATCAAGGCTTCGCACACCTGGCAGGGAATATAATGTTTGAATTTTAGACAAGGAGCGAGATAGCTTTGTAGGTGGTAATTACCACATGCCTCAAGAGTTAACCTCATGGAGGTTTTAGTTGTCTCCAGCGTAGTCGGGATGCTGTTCACTCCTGCAACACAATTTAAAGCAGCAAAACAAACGTTCCTCACTGAAGTTTCGAATAAATAAAGCCTTGTGGACTTAGCTTTAAATGGACTTTGCCTTGCTAATCGATGACACCTTGAGCACTGAGGCGGCTATACAAAACCTCAGGGTGCTGTGAGCCCTAGCTTATTATACCTATATATATATATATAATGAGCAAAGCAACGGTCTTAGAGAGTATGAGCTTATTTCCTTCGCCAAGAAAGTCAAATTTTTGTCACAGCTTTTTTGTCTATCGATCGCCAAGATAACTCAGAAAGGTATGGACGGATCGTTATGAAATTTACAGGGATTGCTAGATACGCTAAGAGGAACAGATGATTCGACCATTTGTAGGTTTGTATGTCTACCTGATTTTTCTTGGTAACGTAACTCTTACAGTTATGAACAGATCTTCATAAGCATGCAGGAATTGCTTCGAATGTTACGAGTAGCAACTGGCTCAATTTTTGTGACGATCTATCAATCGGTTTGTCCTTATCTTTGTCACTAACATAACCCAAAAAGTTATGGACGAATCTTCCTGAAATTTGAAGGAAGTGCGAGAAACGCTTAAAGGCCCAAATGACCAAATTCTGGTAATGAACTACACATGTTTGTCTTGGTGTTTGTCCGAACATTATGTGAAAAGTTACTGATGGATATTCAAGAACTGATAGGAGCCATAAAAAATATCATGAGGCATGAAGGAACAGGTTTTGGTGTTGGTAAAAAAGAAATCCTGGTTTCAGGACCAATTTGAATTTTCGTTAAGATTGTTTGCTTGGCGGAAGTATGCCCTCTCAGAATGGTTCTCTAGTTTTTATGGTTATTATTAACATTATCATAGCTACATGTGTACGAATGGTTCCATAGGCTCTCAGTGGGCCAATTCACAGCTCTTTCACTCTTTGATTTTGTAATAAATTTAGGATTTTATCTTAGTTTAGCGTTTGTAATTTGAGAAAAAACAAGGGCTGATATTATAGCTCACTTACTGAAGGGTAAACATTTAAAATCTAGAATTTTATATAGATTTCATCACTCAGATATGCTTTGATTTATAAAATTATGAGCAGGTTCTTATGTAGGGGACGTCTCTGAAAATGAACCCTATACTTAAGGATTTTCATGGCAAGAGCTGTCGGGAATATGAGAGCACAGGATCTCAGGACGTTACAACTGCCACAATTACCACCGATGGCACATTGTTAACTGTCTTGCTGCTATAACGTCTGTACTCTAATTCATCTTCTCGCAGAAAAACTGTTCTGCCATTAAAATACGTCCGAAATAATTCGCTATTTCATACAGTAAAACCATTGTTTGCGACATCGACCAGAGGTCAGTAGGAGGTCAAACCGCAGTAATTAACATTGCTTGGCGGTTACGACCCACTATATAATGAAAACGTTCTTCTCATGTGTGTCAAAAAGCTGTCATGAGACCCATTGATGACACAACGGTTAAGATATATAACATGTTGGGTGTTTCGCGTTAATGATGACAATCTCAATGACCTATTGTAAAACATAATCACAAGGTATCTCGCTACTTAAAAACCTACCACTGCTTCTGCTGCAGACACCTCACCTACAGCAGATAGGTGGTAGATTGGCTGTTTCGGTCAAATAATGACTATCTCAAATTTCCCATTTTAACATAAAATTGGATGGTATCTTGTCAGTTAAATTTGTTGTGACGGCTACAGTTGCAGACGCCTCACTTATAGCATATAGGTAGCAAAGTGGTAGCTAATAAAGCAATTAGCCGAGCCCGCGACACCCTCACATCCGAGTATCGCAGGTTCTGCTATAACGACGGGAAATGACTTGCCATTAGCCAAACGACGAGGGCGGACGCGCAGCACCGGACTTCGCACTTCCACTCTTCTTCGGTCTGCCGATAATTTTTATGGGGTTCTGTCTTTTTTTTTTTTTGTTGCAGCCGGACAGCGGAGTGTGTTTTGTTGCAAACTGCACTTCAATGCTTTTAGATTATACTCGTGGAAACGTTGAAAGTTTTTCTGCAGACTGGGCATTGCTTATTGATAAAAAGCAGTTACGCTCGTGGCCCTTCACTGCATTTAGAAATGAAGTACAATTCATTTTTTTTTTCATTTTATAGGCTAGATGTACTAAACCCGTATCGTATTGTTAACAGCAGTATCGAATTCTACGATGTTTCCTACTGATTGTATAGTACAGTGGTCTGAGGCATCAAGCGCAATCATATTTCTATGTATACCTAAGTGTACATCATTGAGATGGGGTCTTGTAGATACATTGACAGAAGGGCAAACATATACAGAAAAAGCAATTCTGCTATAAAATAAAACAGCGTTGTTAGCTTCCAAAGTATCGTCATTATTACTGTTACTAATAATATTATTGTCATCATAACATATTAAAACATTATATAAGTAGTGTAATGTATTTTGCACAATCAATTCACGCAAGGCTCATTAAGCATCAATGATTCATTGCATTTTTGTTGTTAGAAGTCTATCCCTTTATCGCCATTTCATCTCAGTTCGAGCATAATTTTGTTTTTTCCCTAAATAGCGATAGTTTGCGCTAACGCTCATGCATGAAATTGAGATCGGCTTCCAACTGCAGAATCGTGGGCAAGAAAAGCCATAAGAATAATTGTGCTTGAGTTCCTGAAACAATTATGACGTGTGCACGTTATTCAACCGAGTTGCATTGGCCGAGCAAAGCCAGGCTAGAACTACTACATGAAGGTTAAGGTAAAAGCGTGTTCCAGTTACTCATTTTATTTAATTTGATCTGATCCAATTACCTTACCTTGAGTTACCTTGAGAGTCGTCGGAAGAAGTCCAGGTGACGTTGCTCACGTCATCCCACGTGTGTGAAGTCACTCTGCTGGGTGTCTTCTGTGGTGCCGCAGTCTGCGACCAAAGAGAGAGCCAGCAGCGGTTCTTAGTTAATTAGTTGTAATTTCTTCGGAACTTGAATCTTGCACGGATAAACTTTCAGGCGTTAAATGCTAACTGCTTGCGCTTGAGTCTTTTAAAAACTCAACCTTGGAGAGCCGTAGCATACGTGTACTGCAAACATATTAGTGTGGGTGTAAGAACATATGCTGTACATATTTATCATACCTGTAGCAAGTGGGAGAGTTGTATAATTAGAGCGCTATCCTGCTTATTGCCTCTAGATTAGATGCTCGGTTCACAGCCAGGGAGGTGAAATGTTTATGCTGGGGATTACAGCGTCGGCATTTCTTTCATTTCATAGTCCACTATGAGGGCCCTTACCTAACCATCATTGAAAATTGTCTGGGGTCGCAATTGTCATATTAGTCTTCCATCATTGATGCTATAGCACAGGCCTGTGGTCGATTGCAACCACGCACTTTTTTGGGCTCTATGGGCCGAGTAGCGGAAGCACGAATATGTACATTCCACTGTACCATTACCTTTATCGATGATTTCCAATTCCCGCAAGTGGGAGAATCGACGCAAAATTTGGATTTATAACAACATATGAAAAAACTAATAGGATCATTATTCAAAAATCTGCGAGTTGTATGCCTTCTAGTTAGTTTACTAGCCTAAAGTTAACGAACTTTACACTGGCTAAGCAGATATGCTTACATTGTTGTGAAGTAAAAACTATTATGCGTTTCCATGCTTTTTTGCGGCACTGTACGTTCGCATATGATAAAACTATTTAACTTATCATGTGCGTGTTACAGAAAAAAATTACGATGACAAGCCTTAAAACTAAAACGATTTTATATAAATTATTTAATTCTCTTTATTTTGAGGCTTTCGATTTGAAATTATAGATAATTATCATCGAGGCCCCTAATGGTCGTGAGATCGATATCACCCAGAAGCCATCATTTACACATCCATCCACACGACTAATTTCTTTCAATAAGAAGCAGTTGCACTGTAATACTTTATTGCCTGTGCCCAGCCTACGAAACACAGGACGCATTTTTTATCCCTGTTTAATTGAGAGCAGTCCGGCGATTGGTATTCTTTATTGCGTAATATTTCCAGGCAGCAAGGATGTGCCACTCTCACTCGGATTGACGTGGGGCCATTACTTGTGCTTTATTACGTGCTCCAGATGACAGTAATCAACACCCACCGTATCGGTTGCAGCGCTCCCGCTCGCTCGATCAGTTTATTCTAGCGGGAAACTCGCTAAAGTATAAAGAAAAGAAAGAAAATCTATACATGAACATTGGCTGACGGTGGACATGTAATACACAAAGTGGCTTTGCGACTAATCTCAACAAACATTCTAGGGAGAAGTTCGCTAAAATGGAGTGGAAAGAAAGCCTATGAGTATTGCCTTTTGACGAACATGAAATACATGAAGTGGACTTGGGAGTTAAAATGAACATAATTTTGCGGGAAGTTCGCCCAGATGTTGAAAAAAAAAAAATCAATTTTGCGTGACGGTGAATATTAACTACATGGAGTGGTTTTGGTGGTTAAATTAAAAGTGGTCAAATGAAATATTTGCTTAAATATGTAAAAAAAAAACAGTGAGTATTGTGCGATAGTGGGCGCGAAAAGCAGAAGCGGGTTTGTAGGTGGACAAAACAAAATTCTACAGCAAAAACTTGTTGATATTTAGAAAATATAGTCTCGATCTGACCATTGTTTGACAGTGAGCATAGAATACATAACACAGTTGTATTCGAAAACTTAGTTGGCAGAGTTGTTAGTGTGGTATGTCATTCAATGTTAGCTGAATCCATACATATATATGTAGATATATACATATATATAAAGTTCAATGTCATAAGTCGGATATTGACTTCCCATATATACACCGAGAGTGATTATTGGATGACATTGTGTCTAGGAGAAATGATTTTTTTTAAATGCTGCTCATCGCTATTTGAAAATTGAAGAAGACATAAGTTTCTGGAAAAGCATCAGAACGCGAATGAAAATTGCCCCTCACAATATTTTGCAAAATTATTTGAAATTGAATACGAAATTATCTATAGTATTCATGAATACGGCTAGTATGATTGACCACCAAAACAATAATCTCCTCTGCTTGCGTAGCGTATTTTAAAATCATTTAATAATGACAGCAGGAGTGAACTGAAGAATTTATACTGAGATTAGGAAAATAAAGGAGATTTATTCTTGACTAAAACAAGCATGCAGAGAAATTTCACACTGGTCTACAAGCATTTTGTTACATGCATTCACTAAACTGTGTTATCGTAAATTACTCTTTGAAATGAAAACCATTTATTTCTCCCCGTAGGATATTCCAATATGAAGCTAGTTGTGTCCATTAACCTCATCAATCCTGTAGAATCCCCAATGGCCGATCTATGACTTTTTTTTATAAAACTATTCCTGCAAGGACGGACGTTAATGGCGAGATCTAAAGAACATGACGCGCTAGCCAAGGTTTAGTTTTAGATCTAAGATAGAGTCAATAGTTGATTCGTGGTAGTTCTTAAGTTTGTAATGACAATAGAAAGATATCTTTTGGTAGACTGCTGTTTAATGTATGTTTGTGTATAATACATGCTTCTTGCGTGCTATTTCCTGAAGAGTTCTGCCTAACCCTGCAAACGACAACTCTACTCAGTCTCTATATTCTGAAAGGCAATGTTTTTAGCCCTTTTTAACATGGTGCCAGTCAAAGGCGTGATTCGTGTCGATTCAGCGCTGAAATTCTTATTCAAAATTCAAACCACTAATTGCGACCAAATGGCGTGCCCGCTCTGGCTGCCACCATCAAGATCCGGTATAACAGAGCATGGGTAAAGTGGACCTCCTTAGTACAAAGAGCCATACTATCACTTTCTACCCAACGTGATCTGTCTGCATCGATCGGGCCGTCAAGATCCAATAACAGAGTAAGGCAATGCCGATCTCTTTAGTACAGAAGCAGCCAAAGCAGCAATTGTTTAACACTTATTGAAACTTCTCCACATTATTCTGTCTGCTCGGTGATGGATGACATCTTCGTGCTGTCCATGCGCCGGATTGAAGGGAACTACACTCCGGGAATGGTCACGCGACTCTTGGAATTGTGTCTATAGCCAGGGCTTCGTAGCAGCGTGCAGAGCCAGACTAAGCATTCATGTAATCTAAATTTTCTTGAACCCTTTCGATACTGAAATTATTTTAGATAAACTGAACTTCATCGGGGATTAGTGCATCGGTGATGACGGTAGCTACAGATGTATTTATATATACTGTATAAATTTGTTTTAACCCTCAAGATTCAAGGAGTGTAAATGTAAGGCACAGCAAACACAGCTTCGGAATGGCAGGCCAAAAAATGCTTTCTAATTAGTAATGAGGAGAGTAAAATTTAACCTACCCATTGTACGACTGAAGGTTGAGAAGCAGGGCACCGTATTTCAATTAGTGAAATTAATGAATGAGACCAATGATGAGCTGCTGAGACCAATGGCTGCTTACAGTCTGAAAAAAATATTTAAAAATGCTGCTCTAAACAATAACTGAATATTGATATGTGAACATTAAGAAATTATTTTGTATGGTATGTTTCAGTTTTGTTGCCCATTGTACAATGAGTGTGCAGTAGCCTTTGGTCCTGGAAGCGAAGGTATTAAATGTTCCTTTGTCACTCGTATTCTTGGGATCTTTAGTAATAATATGTGAAAAAATCGTAACTGCGCTCATGCTCATTATCGGCAATGTGGCTTCACTCTATAACCATAATGTTCACTGAATGGCTCCTCTTGACTCTTTTGAGCTTCTTGGTGGTTGAATCCTAGGCTATCGTGTGAAAAATCACTTCTGACATGTTGATGTGGCCGAGCGCACCGTGCTGCCACCTGGCCGGGGCTTCAGCGCGGGATTGGCGCTCGGTCATTTCAACGGGTGGGTAGCTGGAACCCCAAACCTGTTGCTCTCTCATGTTTTTTTTTTTATTTTCAATAAATGAATATATCGTGGTTTATAATTTTACTGCTGGGATTGTGTCACCACCTTTCTTTTTTTTGTACTATATAATTATTGTCTTCATGTTGATATGCAATTCTATTTTTTTTTCTTTCCCGGTCCGAAAAGCGGATGTGCTTTAGTGACCATTTGTCACTTTTGTACGTTTTAACTGTGACGATACCTGTGTTTTACGAAATTTTGTGACAAATAAATTTCTATTTAGTTTCTATGGAGTTTCCTAACACTTCCGTTATTCACTGTATATACAATGTAGATAGAATTGTGAGTTGTAAACAGTCACTTTAAGTTTGTAATTGGGATTTGGAACAGAATATTTGAAAAATACCGTCTCAATTTACATTCATGATAGCGCATTGAACACACTACAACATAAATAAGAACGAGAAGAAATATGATATTTTTTATTCATATGTTTAAAAAAATATTCATGAGAACAATTAAAGCATAATGCCAAGTTCTTGAAAACAACTATCATTGCAAGATTGTAAAAGTAAATAGATTCTTATTCTGGCGTCGAATATGGATTCCTCGTGCTCTTTATCCCTCAGAAATCCGCAACAGTGATAATTATCGATTTGTATCTAAAAATATTGCAACACAAGCTTGGCCCCGCGTTTGCTATACACTGCAAGAGAGGTGAGAGTTTTCCACTGGATAGTAAAACCCTTATGTGAGCTGCACTTTTAGAAAACGTAAAACTGCAGAAAGTTCACTTAGTATCATACACGATTGCTGAATGGACTCCAGTGTATAATAAAGCCTTAATAAGATTCATTATATCGATTCCTTGTCTAGGAATAAAAAGACAAGGCAGGCTGATGGTGGCGGGCTGCCAATAAGAGACTGCCGCGTGTATCCTGGATATTTTTTGTCCAGTGTGTATAAGCAGAAGGTAATTGAGCCATCGGAACCTGTCGTTACCCCAGCGTGTAATATCCTGCGACCTGTTGGTTCTATTGACGCAACTGTGTGCGGCTCTCCGTGCTTTATTTATATACGCGCTGCCTGCTGCTCCCACACGCGATAAACGTACATGGTCACGGTACCATGGAAAACCTGTGAAAATCGTGGTAAACGTACCCTACCAAAAATTAGGGCCGCCGCAGAAGCTAAAACCCGTATTGCTAATCCGCGCCGAAATTTTGTTAGGGTAGGTGTTAGTAAAGTGAACAACTTTCAGCACACAGCACACTTATATAGACGCTCGGAATATTTGTAAAACACTAAGAGTACTTACGCTAGTGAACTGAACAGCTTTCAGCACAGAGCACACTTATATGCGTGGAATATTTGTGAAGATTGTGATGACAGCAGATGTGAGTAAACAGAACAACTTGCAGCAGGCTACGTTGCCCATTTCAGAGGAAACCATCGCTGCGCTAAGGTACAACCCTGTAAACAGGTAGTTGAGACAAAGAATACAGAGGTAGGTAGCCTACTGAAAACCTTTCAGTTGGTACGTCTACTCAACTTGTAGAAATTACTAAATTAAAGTGCCGTCGATGTTTAGGCAACTCAATGCCCTTCAGTTGGGTGCGAGTACTGAATTACAAGCGGTTTAGTTGCTTCAGTCAACTTCAATCTGGCTGATTTGACTTACTTATAACTGAATGTTTGGGGCAACTTATTATTGAATATTTTAGCAAGCTTACCGGCATAGTGGTTGTCTTGGCTACATTGCGAGCTAAGTTACTACAGCTTATTTATTGAAGTAGGTGTTGCCACTGTTTCTGTGAGTAGGTACAGATTAAGCACATAGTTATTACGTAGATATTAAGCAGCTATTTGTCAAACTAGGTACGGCACTCGTTAGTAGATTAGACATAACCAAATTAGATTACATTTAAAACTGAAAATAGACAGACCAATAGTCCCCATAACCAATTCAGGCTTGGGCTCCCTATGAACTACTGCCGTTATGCCCAGAAAAATTGTCGGATAGGAAGCCAGTTTCAAAATAAGTAGACACAGAAACTTAAAAAAAAAAACATGAAACTGTAGCAGCAGCACCAGCAGCTCTCAGGTAACGCGGAGGTGCTATGGAGGTCAACAAAATGATCAAAGGAAGCGGGAGATTACAGGGTAAGGTGAGGACAGGCGGTGTGTGGTTAGGACTGATGTCTCCCGCTCGTAATATCATCAAAACATCGGTCTTGTGGAGTGGGTAGCACTGGTCGGAAACAGGCCTCGCTCTTCATTACGGTGACATTGTTATAAAGTGACGTCTGTATTACGGAAGGTGGGGATTTCCTCTAGAGCAGAGGTTTCCAAAGGGGTCGGTACCGCGCCTCCTAGGGATGAAGGGTTGGTGATGCAAAAGGGCACTGGTGTAGCATTTAGAATCGTTAGTAACTACAAAGTAAAAGGTGAAATTAAAATAAAAGGGTACTAGCATATGTGTGTCTGGGCGGACTATAGGATGGTTGGGTATTATATAGCTAAGAACCTGCCCTGAAGAATCCCCAGCGTGGAAAAATTAGGGAATTGGGCGTAACTGTAAATTGTGGAACAATGTGTACCAGTACCGTTTATGTATGTGCTACAGTTCACATATAACATAGTTATTGTTTATAATGAGAATCTCATAAGCTCGTTGATTCTTCTCTCTAGAAAATACAAGAAAAATATGAACCGCCTAGTCGTAAAGTCAAACGGCTGACACTCGTCAGTCTTCCGTACTATCGCTTCAGGTCAAAGAATCTGTTTCAGCACTGGTTTCTCAGCAAGTCGACTGGCCCTCGCCAAGAAGATTCTTCCTTACCGCCACTCTAAATTAAAGAATGAGTTTCTCCATGTTGGTTTTTCAGGCTGCCGTCTAGCCATCGTCTGTAAAATTTTCCTTACTACCGTCCAGGGTCAAAGAAATCAGTTTCAGCATTGGCTTTTCAGCCAGTCGACTGACCCTTGTCGGTAAGATTCTTCCTTACTACCGCCACGAGTCAAAGAATCAGTTTCAGCATTGACTTTTCAGCCAGTCGACTGACCCTTGTCGGTAAGATTCTTCCTTACTACCGCCACGAGTCAAAGAATCAGTTTCACCATTGGCTTTTCAGCCAGTTGACTGTCCCTTGTCAGTGAGATTCTTCCTTACCGCCGCACAGGGGTCAAACTTGCTCCCCTTGCCTCTCACCAAATTTTCCGTTTGGCTAGCTCCGCCCCTCGTGCTCAGCCACCGATATTGAGTTGGGCCGAAGATAGATTGGATAGCCCAGTGCGCGTGAATAATGCCGAACAGACTGATCGGAAAACTCAATGCGCTGAGGTTATCGCCGGGAGGTTAAGAGGCGTAAACGGATAGACCGGAGGCTAGTAAAGGGTGCTGGTCTAGGCTATGCATGGTACGTTGGTACCAGTATTTTGGCTTACTGGTCAAAAAATGGTGCTGTACGTGTCGGTTGGTACGCTGGTACCAGTATTCTATTATGCAGGTCACTTAGTTATTCTAAATGGGTAGAGGGCGTTGGTATTTTGGATAATACATTAATTGTTTCTAAGTATATATTCAGTGTAACTTGGCACATGAGATAATAGTTATTCCATTGTTCAAACACTGAGCCAAAATACGCTGCGGATGATACGTTGCTGCTATTATCGTAGTGCACGAGGTACAAGACATAGTAAATGGTACGTGAACTGGGTTATTTTTGGGTGGTACCTTATCATCTCTACTGAGATGCGTGGGATACTTGATGCTCAAAAAGAGTATTACGATACGTTATAGATGTTACATAAATTCACTGCTCTAGCACTAAGCTCTTATTATTTACTCTATCACGTAAAGTTTTGAATATAGTCCATTACGTGAGATACTGGATTTCAGAAAATGGTGCCAAAATTCTTGGAGCAGATGACAAGAAAAGATATGAAATACTTATGAAAGGGAGCATAATGAAGCTTCGATGTTTGAGAGGGGAGTCGCTAGGGTGCTGATTACGTAAGATCATTCACCGGCTTTGATATTATATTGCAAGGGTACATGAAGAGGGTACTTGATACGCTTAGCATAATTTTGGTACGGCGGAGTGAGGATGAAATAGTGAGGTAGTGTATTGTAGTGTATAGAGTTATACGTTACATGGTGCTTTAACCATCATGTCTGGAAGTAACATGTAAG
Source organism: Parhyale hawaiensis (assembly GCA_001587735.2). Lineage (NCBI taxonomy): Eukaryota > Metazoa > Arthropoda > Malacostraca > Amphipoda > Hyalidae > Parhyale > Parhyale hawaiensis. The sequence continues at coordinate 12,301,962 of LQNS02278161.1, forward strand.
ATACAATAGACTTGACGGCACTCTGCAGCTAGTGAACCACTGATTTTAGCGTACCGGTTGTAGACAAGAGGGGATCATTCTACGTGTTGGATAGTTTGAGAGAAGGAAAATTTTGATACATGATACGTTATGCATCCTACTGATGATACTTGTAAAAAGTAAACTTTTTTCTCATCCTGCACCTTAATTGGACTGTGTTCTCTTCGTGTAGTTTATATGCACACACAGATAATTTTTTTTTATTGCTGCTACTGCATCACCCTCCTTTTTTCCACGATGAATATCACTAGCTTTTTACCTCATGACCTTCCAATAACCAAACGAATGACCGCTTATTCGGAATTTCCTGAGTAGCCAATAGTAATTTCACTACACTCGAACCTCAAGTCGTTGCGTAATTAGACTCAGAGTAACATCAGTAAGATCTTGGCTTCACATACCTTAATTTGTTACATTGTTCTGTGTTGCAGACAAGCAGTCCGATTCGTAAGATAATGAGCAGACCGAGTCGCAACATAAATTAATGAGCAGACCACGTCGTAGCTTTACTTAATGATCCCTATGAGCAAACCGCTTAGGTATTTTCCCTAAGGTTTCCTCGTTACCAGACGCGATGGCGCTGTAGAGCAGAATGTGTTGTAGTCGGCGTTTCCTTAACTTGCTGTCGTTCAGTCCATCAGACTCAACGCGACTCATTTGTTGACTGACAGCAACTGCAGCGTAAACACAAAGTTGAGTCTATGCTGGGCACAACTTTTGTGACATGTTAAATATGTCGAGCAAGCTCAGCCCTTCGCCTGACGAATAGCAAATTGTTTCCGACCAATAAGGTGCTGATGGTCGGTGTTTATGAGGAGCCGGCCTGACCGGGGGATTGACGCTTTCCTGGTGGATTGGTGGAGGCACTAGTGTGGTGCGAGGGGCCAACTTGAGGGTGGATTGCCTGATCTTGCCTCTTGGGGGATGCGGTGGATTGGTAGGAACATTGGTGGTGCGAGGGGCCAACTTGATGGTAGATTGACTGCTGTTGCCTCTGGGGATTTAAAAAATGGCGGATGACGTCAAAAGACGCCAACTTTCTGGTGGATTGACTACTGTCCCTTGTGGATGTGTACGCATACTGTATACACCTACTGAATATGAGTGAGGGGGCAGTACGGTAATAGGATATACGAAGAGCAAAGAAATCTAGTTCTGAACTAAGGCACTCTGAAAGCGCATACCTCCGCCAAGTAAGGCAACGGTAACGAAAAATTCAAATGGGCTCTGAAACCATGATTTTCATTGTATCAAGTTTAAAATTTAATGATTGGTGCCTTTTAAAAGTATTAACAAATTCTGCAATTTTTTGAAGATCCTTTCATAACTGTTTGAGTTAGGCTGCTAACAAACATTATGACAAACACAACTCAAACATAGAAACGAATCAACCGATCTGCTCCAAAATTTAATCATTTATGTCTTTCAACTTTATCAACAATTCCTGTATGTTTCATAAAGATTCACTCAAAACTTTTTGAGTTATTGCGCTAACAAGCATAAAATCAAACACAGCAACAAACATGCAAACGAACCAACAGGTCATCATAAAAATTTGGTCATTTAGTTTTTTACAATATACCTAACAACTCATGTAAATTTCATAAAAATCCGTCCATAACTTTTTGAGTTAGGGCATTAAGAACAATGAGGCAGACAAACAAACAAGCAAACGGATGGACGGATCTTCGCCAAAAGTTAATCATATGTTTCTCCTAACATACTTAACAATTCCTGTAAATTTCGTTAAGATCTGTTTAGAACTTTTTGAGTTATCTTGGTGACAGACAGACAGAAAGTCAGAGACAAACGGACAAATAGACAAACAAACAAACAAACAAACAAACCGACAAATAGGCAGACAGACAAACCCGACGCAAACGTAATCTCCTTGGCGGAGGTAATTAAAGCGACAAGAATAATAATAATAAAAAAATTTTTTGTGCTTGAGCCTTATTCAGCGATCACAACACAAATAAACTAGAATTAGCATAAAAGGTATAGATATATATTTAATGAAAGAAAGAGAGTGAGAGAAAGAGAAGAAAGAGAGAGCCTGAGTCACATGGGAATATTTGGTACTTGATGCAAACATTCTAGTATCATAGCTTTGCACTCGTAATATTTATTCCTCATACAGTGCGCAGAAAAGCAACCATTCTTAAATAAGACGAAAAATATTTTGATCGATTTATATATATTGTTTTAAAATTACAACATTCATTCATATGAATGGAAAAATTACAATCGTTCATTAATTTGGTTCGAAAAGTAGCAGTCGTTCAGTACTACAGTCGATTACGCTTAATTCGTCCACATCGGGACCAGCTGCTGTGGTCACTATAACCGGCTAGTCATAAAAGCGAAGTTAACTTTAAGTAAGTCTGTGCTAAAATATTGCACGACTTCTCGGTTCAGCCACTGTTATTTTTTTCACTTATTGACAAATGCGGAGGTAAATTAGCTAATAAATATATGGATACTAAGTAGGCAGTTATATATCCGAAGTCTGAATGCCGTGGCGACATAAAGGCGATTCTAACGCTACCTAGCTGTTGTCAGCAAGAGCAGCATTTTGGACAATTTTGAATTTAAATATATGCTGGCACACTTAATTTAAATTATAAATCCCTCCTAATATGAAATACATATAGCTTAACACAAGTAAAAAAAAAACTTCATTTTGAATGTTTTACGCTTCGAGTAGGAGGAAATTAATGACAATGAATTGTCCCATAGAAGTGGAACGTTGTCCGCAAAAAAAAAAAAAAAAAAAAAAAAACAGAGCTACTCTGCACATCTACTGTACATAGCGTTTGATTTCGTCCCCCCAGAATTGGTCGTATTATGCAGCTGGTTGTGTTAACCGGTGGTTATATTAGGTGGAACTGACTGTATGATTCGAAAAATTACAATTAGCTACTTGATATGACTCGAAACGCAGAAACTGTTTCATGATATGATCTGAAAAATAACAATTGTTTAATAATCGGAAAAATTGCAATCGTAGTGCTGCACGAAACATGGAAGTAGTTCGGTAAATTCGTTTGGTAGAGGTTATCTGTTCAGTCACGTGAGCACGTTTATCTAAAATTCTCTATTGAAACAAGTATCTTAATAACGAAAAAGTCACATTTCAATATGACGACGTATGCAAAAACTGAAAGAGGCGGCGCAGTGCAGCAAGCTTATACTCTCGTTGCACACCACGAAGAAAATTGATAGAGTTCGGGGCACTTTGGCTCTCCATTGTCCTCTTTTGAAGCTTCCCTGTACAGTAAACGAGAGAAAGCCAGGCTTTGAGGCGAGGGCGCTCTTTATTTACAAACGCATGTCGTATTCGGCCAATTCATTTAAGCGAGACACAAAGGCGCGTACGCGCAGCCCTGCAAAGCAGCCCAGTCTGAGCCATGAGGCAGAAGGCGTCCATAAACCACCGATTCACTCACTTTACCGCTACTGTCCCTAAAATCTCCTATCAACTCTGGAATGCCAGGCATGCCCTACGTTATTCCAGAAGTTGTGAGCATTGGGTCCGAAGCCCTCGGGAATCCTGCCGAACCAATCCAGGCCTTTGGACCGGGAACGGTAAGGTCGTATTGTGGACCAGCGTGTCAGTTGCTCCGGGATTGTTCTTGACTTTCGAATCCCGGCTTCTAGCAGTATATACTGAGCTGTAATGATGAAAGTGGATTTTTCATTCGGTCCAGTCCAATTACAGGAGTGTCGCTCGGACCATTGCGTTGTCGAGTTTAAGTGCAATGAGAGTAGCGGTTGGGGAGGTGGTGAAGGGATCCCCGGACAGTTGGCTCATCCCCTCGACCTCCCCTAATGGACCACGAGACAGATGATGCCTGTGTTCACATTAGCCTTTAAATTAGAGCAGAGTTTTGTGAAACTGATGCCCTCATCGTAAGCGGGAGTGCCGATACGTCACTCTTGGGGTCTACTGTTTTCAGGAGCCAGACTTAGCGTTAGCAAACTGGTACCCTCATCGTAAGAGGGATGACCGATACGTTTACTCTTGGGTCTACTGTTTGTAGGAGCCAGACTTACCGTTAGCAAAACTTGTATGGGTCCATTGTTTTCAGGGGCCAAACTTAGCTCTAACGAAAATGGTACCCTTACCGTAAGAGGATGACCGATACGTTTACTCTTGGGGTCTTGCGTAAGCCGAAACTAACCTTAGCGTCCGTGAAACTGGCGTTCCCATTGTAGCAAGAGTTCCAATATAACTATTATTTTTAGTTTTCCGTTTTTTTTGTCTCAAACTCTACAAGCAGTAAACCCTTCTTTCGGCTCAGAGAGCTTGAATATCTAAGAGGTGTATAAATAAAATAATATGACGGATAGCGGTGTATTTTACATTTGGTAACACCAGTGTCTTGATGTTCGATGTGATTGCGGCCAACATCTAATGCGCCGTCAGTATGGGTTTGGAGTCTGTATCGGGTGAACAGGTGGTCCACAGCAATTTGGCTTTTTTAGTTTTCCGGCTTAAAACTATGTGGCTGGCACTGCCATGGTGGCTGATCATCTTTTGGTGCTCGTCCCAACCAAACGGTAAGCCACCAGTGTTGCCAGACCTAAAGCACCGCTACCAGTTTCATTCACTTTTGTTCGGTGTACTGAGATGTTTAATACAGGGTAATCTGTACTGACTTACTTGTTCGTCAAAACCAAGATATTTCTGGTTGAAGAAAGGGGTTACAAAACTTGACCGTGTTCGTGTACCTACGCTATTTCTACGCGAGGTAAAATAAAATTTAACTTCTAGTTAGTTCACCATAAGGATAGAATTAGATTTTAAAAACTGTGCTGTATCTACAGGTGATCCCAATTTAAAAGATCGTAAATGGAGTGGCTGCAGTTGTACACAAAGTATAATTTTCGGTCATGCCGAAGTAACTCATCTCAGTACTGAATAACAGAAGGCAACTAGCTGGTAGGCTGATTTATTTTCACAGAAAAAAGTTTCATCTTTCAATACAAAGTTGGTACTATTACATATGCCTACTTATAATTGTGGAGTAATACATAGTTACTACTCAGGAAGACGTTTCAACAGTTACTACAAAGTAATTGGAAAATGACAATGCCCATCTAGAGACTAGAGAGACAAACTCTTGACGATGCCAAGTTCTCACCATGAAGACAGATCCAATAGAATCGCCACAACAAGTGCAACTGGGAGTATACCGATTTCATGCTCTGGTGGCTACAAGAGATTCTTTTACAGGAAGAGAATTCTTTTAGGTAATGTACACAAAATAAAATACATATGACTAGTGAATGCTTTGGATAATCATCTCACTCAAAATTTCAGCCCCAAGCAATTTACCGCCGTATTTACCGACATAAATACTGTCCTTCACACGGATAGTACAGTATCCTGGTCATGTTTGGCCCTATTCACCCCTTTCCCCGTACTTCAGAATGCCGTTTCTCATTTCGAAGATATCTGCCCCCAAAGGTGAATACGCGATCATATTACACATATAATGCTGAAAACTAATGGTTTAATTTTGCCAATCAGTGTGGTCCTACTTCCGCCCTTTAAAGTCCAGTATCGCTAAAGCATGATGGAACTTCTGGATTGACTCAGCACCGCACCTCTATATAGATCGACAATCACTGATGAATTACAAAGTGATATTTACAAGGTTGATGTTCTCATATGGCTGCTTCTGGAAGCGGCTTTAGAGCTCGATGATTTAGTTTCCTTGACCGATGCACGTTGTAGTCACGGCCCAGGTGGGCTATAGGAAATTAGAAAACGGCATGCGTAACTTAAAATCCTGTTACGACAGTGTTAATCAGTATAGCAATAGACGAGTGTCGTAAGCTCAACAGTGTTATCAATAGGGTTGTGACCCTGACTTGCATATAATATGCTGCATATGCACGGCAAAACTGCATGCATATTTTGCTCATTATATGCACGTTTTGTATATTGCATAGTTACTACAATGCATATAATATGCACGTGCAAATTTGATGCGAGTATAATTTGCATATAATATGCACATGCATATTATATGCAAGAACGCTCAGCATATTTTATGCAAGTGCATATACGCAATTTTTTAGGACGTTTGCATATATGCAAAGTCACCACAACCCTAGTTATCAACATATCAATAGACGAGTGTCGTAAGCTCAACAAAAATGAAATTTTATATTGACCGTAATGTCCTCTACCGAGCTCGAAGCAAGTATACTTGTTTACTTTATCCAAGCTACGAAGTTAACCATAAATGCGTAAGTTTCTTGTTCCTTTTATTTAAAATATTTCTCAGCGCTTTCCCGCGTCACCGTAATCAGTGTCACAATTGTCGTTACCGCTTTTCTGATTGTGCTTTTGGTCAGTTCAGCTATCCCTGAAATTGTGCTCACGACACGGAAGAGGCGAATTAAATTACAATCAATATGTTCTCATGTTTGGAATAATTCTTTTTAATTCCCTTACACCAGGGGAGTAGATCTCGTAACTATGCATTTGCGAAGTGTCCCAGTATGCTTTATTATATTATGCAGATTCTATTAGAGGAGGGCTTCCCAACCGGGGGTGCTCGCACCCCTTCGGGGTACGAGATGACTTTCCAAGGGGTGCCAGACGTCTACAAAATAAAGTTTGATGCAATAAATTTGTGCACATATTTGGTGTTAACTTCATGCTTTATCAGTTATCAGATGAGATGTTATTTTTTTACGGAGTGTGATAACATATTAAAAGTTTTCTAGGTGTGCCAAGCTGAAAAACGTTGGGAACCACAATAGAGGGAGAGAAAGACTGGGGATAACGCTTCTACCGCAAATTGAAGGTGATATAGACAAATAAAGCCAATGCATGCATCGAGATTATGGAAAAAGGAGGAAATTGGCAGTGGAACAAAAAACAACCGAGCCGTAATTATACAAATGGCAGCCGTTACAAGAAATTCATTACAGGGTATGCAACAGTGAACAAGACTGGGGATAAAGTTTCTAAAAGATATTTGAGACGAGATAGACAAACGAAACCTATGCATTCACCGAGATTGTGAAAAAAAGAAAGAAATTGAGTTGAAAACGATACCAATCGAGCCGTAATTGTGCAATTGGCAGTCGTTACGAGAAATATATCACGCGGGGTTCAGAATCATACGGGTAACTCGTGCTGGGGTGCGAGATGATCTACCAGTGGGTGCGAAATTTTGCATAAAATATAAAGTTGGACAGATAAATTTGTTCATAAATTTTTCATAAATTTCATTATTATCCGATGAGTAATTATTTTTTGTAGCGGGTGCGAGAACATCGCAAAAGTTTTCCAGGGGTGCCAGGCTTAGAAAAGGTTGGGAACCGCTATGTTACAGGATCTTGGTCCTTTTACCAAAATTGCAGTTTACTTTATCACTAAATAAAAAAGTTCTGATTCCAAGGGCTAACAACTCTTCAACTTATCTTTGTGCACCTGAAGAAGGATGATCAGCGTGTATGCAGTGTCCCAAGGAGGTTAGCTTGATCACAATGGCACGTAGCAGGGTCGCTCCTGCTACATCTACCCTCGCCGGCGATGGACGGCCCCTCAGGCCCCACAATAATCACTCTTGCCCTTCTTTTATGTTTGATCAATTTAGCGGCTCAATGGGAGATAATTGAAGCGGTGGGTGACACGAGGGCTCTACGTGGCTGCTTTATATAAGTATAAGGATACGTCCGGGTCCCCTGCCGGCGAGGGGGCCCCAACTCAACTCGGGGTAATGACAAATAATATCAAAGGATATTGCCTGCTTTTGGATCGATAACCACACCTGCCAGGCGCCATTCTTTTCTCCACCCCAGAGCGGGCCGAGAAAAGGCGCTAATGAATTTCTTCGTGTTTGTAAGTAGCCGCCTTTAGGTTCTGCCGAAGTTGCTAATATAAATGGGGAAAGTGGATGTTCCTTGAACATTTACGAATGAGTTTCAGTTCATGTGTAGGTTTTATTAGTTACAACAAGTTTGAGAGAAATTTACCTTTCGCATCAGGGAGAAGTATACTATACATGTATTTTTCTGTATATATAATATGTGTATATGTACATATTATTCGCTCTCTACAGCCGTGTGTTGATTAAATAATGCTGCTTTATGATTCACTTGTATCTCATTACAAAGTAATGTTATTACAAGACTCGTCGGGTGGATCACCTAATTTTAATCTACCTTGCTATTGATGCATTGCTGTGACAGCGTGATAACCTGTTCTTGTAATCGTGCATGAGTTTTTTAAGAACCAATTTCTTACTAACCAACACTAGATCTATATGTGTTCTAGCCCAGATAATGTAATATGCGCGCACATGCATCACACATTTACACGTACGCACACAAAAGGCCTTGGATCAATTCATAGATCCGTGTTGTGCCCATCCTAGCTCCACGTTCTCTGTCGATCACAAGTCTCCTTATTTGGAGTTGATCAATTAGCCGATCTTCTTTTTTACACGAATGCCGGCACGAACAGTTGACCAAAAATGACTTAATTGCTTTAGCGATTGCCACGGCCACAATAACCATCTTTTTAGAGGTCTTTCTAACACCCGGTCATCATGGCCGAATCGTATTTACTCCCTGCCTTTCTTCATCCATTAGAGATCTGCTAATAGACCAAGACATTTATTGCGAGGCAGGGTAAACATGTCGGCAGCGTGTCTGCGGCACTTCTCGGGGCTGGACACAATGCTGCCGCCACTTCTCTGCAGCATCATTGCGAGTTACTCATAAAGTGATCAAGAAAAGTAAAATTTCTCAGTATGTGTGCTACGATACTATAGGTACAATACAATAGGTGCCAGTAATGCACATACTATTGTCAATGTAATGTTCTTGAGTATGCGTGTTGCCAGGAACATGTCGGTATTAGTTACCAGTAACGCACATACGCTTGTCAAAACAATGTTATTTATTGCCTTCTGTTGATGGAGGAGGAATATGCAAAATAACTCATAACTCTAAAGATAAAATAACTGCAAATGTAGAACATGTACTATTGATTGCAATAGATGTTCACGATACTTGATTCATCTAGCAGTAAATATATTGTGTACATACTTGATAAATTACTATAAAAATGAGGAAATACAAATCTCGTACATACTTTCTTAAGACCATGCAACTTGCTCGATATGACGATATACGTAACTGATAATTATATGAAGCTGAATATATACTAAGACTGCGTCGATACTCTATTAAGAGTAATGCTATTGTTATGACTGATACTACCAAGCGAAGAAATATTACTGTCATAAGTTATGTTTTATTAGAAGCAGAACAAACGACCACCAATAACTGAGCATTATGACAGCGACGGCTTAGGAATATACAGCGGTCACAAAGCTCCTTTGCTCCCTAAGTCATTAGCTGGCCATTAGTGTCATTACAATGGCAGTCGATGGGCAAATGTTGACAGTTGAATGTTGACTTCTCTATTGTATGGGCCTGTCACAGTGTGTGTGTGTATGTGTGCGCAATGGACGGCGCGGTGCAAAGGTGCTATGGTGTGGTGCACGGTGCAGTATACATTGGTATTATTGCAAGGGGTTGAAGTGATATGTTATACATGCGCAGTAATGTGGTATACAGAGGTGCTGTGCTATTGTACGATGTACTATTTCTTACGTGCTGTAGAGAGTAATTTGATTTTTAAAATTGGAACAAAAAAATGAGTTATTAACAAACTTTTCGACTGAATCTGAATACGTATACCCAATTGAAAATCGGGGTCGCGTTAAGGTCGTACTGCGCAGTTTTGAGTCGCCATTTGAGTCGTATCTGCGCTGCGACTGCGCTGCCGCTGCTGTGGATGCACCATTTATCCGCGCAACCGTGACTCTAA
>LQNS02278161.1:12315991-12327691 GCA_001587735.2 Parhyale hawaiensis
TTCGGCCACTGAAGTAATTTCAGCTCATATCTGCGCAGCACATAATGCTCTGTTGTTACCGAGGCCATCAGTGTGAGGAGAGCTTATGCATCTACCGAGCGCCGGCTACTTCGGCCTGTGGAGAACCACGGTTTTTTTTGGCTGAGCAGTCATTTCTGCCATAAGTTCGGATCTTCTGCCGTCAGCGACCCAAATCTGCGCAGCTCCTGCCTCGAAGTTCAATTGGGTATGTGCGAACTGGTACGCTGTATGCACGGTATATATGTATATGCATACGATGTACAGCTCGTACTGTACAGCACATATAAGTAATTCGAATACATAGGAAGTAATCTTTTAAAAGTAAAAATTTCATATCACCTCTAAAGGGTGTTTAGGATTTTGAAATTGATATTTGGTGAGGTGCAGTATGAGGTGCTAAGTGATACCGTGTGGTGAAGTGGCATACAGTATTGTGCAGTGCAGTGTGGTAAATGACGGGTTAGTGCAACGTACGTGCTACAGAGCGCCACGGCACCATACGGTGCAATGTGGTACAGCGCGGTACGATACGATGAGGCACAACATGGTACGGTGCAATGTGGTACAGCGCGGTACGATACGATGAGGCACAACATGGTACGGTGCAATGTGGTACAGCGCGGTACGATACGATGAGGCACAACATGGTACGGCGCATTTTTCTACTGTTTGTTGTAGTGATGTGCTGTAGAGGTGCACCGATGTGGTACAAGGACGTATATATGTATAATGTATATACAATTACTGTTAGCCCGTTGGAAAGGCACAAGGTAAATGCTTATTTCTCCGAAAACTAACAGCATTAATAGTATCTAGAAAAATGACAGCATTCGTTGAGTGATTAAAATGATTAATTCTCGGCTACTTGTTAAATCCCGATCACAAACAACATGTATACTGTTATCTGACACCGTACAATCAACAAAAAATCATGAGACTATAATACAACTTCATATCGTATCGTTCAAGTTCTTCTAATTTTCATAGAAATAATTCATCAAGTGGTTTTGAACACATCTAAGACACGTGAAATTATTGATAAACAGAATAGCTGTTTCTAAATTACTTATTTCTCTGTGATTGTTCCCAGTCAATTTGTTTTACGAGAATTATTTATCAGCGGCAAACAACGCTTACTGTATGAATTCTGTCTACTATATTGTAATTTAGTCTACATGGCGTGTACTACAAGTTTTACATGCTGAGAGTTTTCCACAAAGTGACTCGGCCATTCTTCTATCTTGATGGGGGTTTAACTTTAATAAATGCGAAACGTCGAGCCTCGAATCAAATCTAATTTTATTTCAAATCGTTCGGTGGCTCCCAGCGTTCATGAAAAAAATTGATCAGCGACGTAGACTTGCACAGATATAATTATTAGAGGGAGCTGGCCGGGGCACTAATATATTATTTTGTATGTCAAATCGTTTAAGATCTTCCACCGTCCATGGAATTAATTCATCAGTTGTGCAGCCTCGTATTTCGGAGACACAATCCAGCAGCAATAGAGTCATCAACAATCCAGGCCTGTACGTCGCAATCAAGAAAGAATTGTCATTTAGGAGACTCAATCCATTAGTGCGGACTACGGAAGTTCGGTGCCGCTGAATGCCCAGCCTGATGACGATGGACGTGCTTGGGCAGAAGGAGCCGTTCCTCCGGAGCCCCTAATGATGGCGGCCACCGCCGCTGCGTGTACTTCTGGAGCAACACGAGCGTAGCTAATTTGTAAAACACCCTTGGCATTCTCCAGCAGTTATTAAATGAGTCACTTTTGGGAAAGGTTAGCCACCCTTGGTATACTCCAGCAATTATTAAATGGATGAAAGTTTTGAAAAAGTTGGATATTTTTGGCATACTCTAGCAGTAGAATGAACTTGGGGAAAAATTGGACATACTTGGCATATTTTAGCAGTTACTAGATGGGTGAACGTTGGGAAAAGGTTAGACATCCTAGGAATATGGTACTCTAGCAGTTATTAAACGGTGACAGTTGGGCAAAGGTTAGACACCCTAACCATGCTTCAACAGTTATGAAATGGGTAACTGTTGGGGAAAGGCTAGACATCCTTGGCATGCCCTACCGGTAATTGTTGGGAATAGTTGGGCACCATTGGTATTCCTAACACCCAGTAAATAAGCCACTGTTGGGGAAAGTTTAGATATGAAAATATATTTTGCGTTTCGACGCAGACTTACGACTCAGGAACGTGCACCCGATAGTATGCTTGTAATGCTTATGATTATGCAGAATCTTTGGTTTAACATTCTTAAACTATAAGAAGTGAATAGTTTGCAGGCAAAATCTTGATGCAATTTGAAATAGACAAAACAGTTTCAGTTTTTTTTTTATGATTTAGGTGAATGCAGTGGCTAGATCACTAGTATAGTCTGACCATTTTATCAAGGCAGTTCGGCCGGGGTCAAATTCCTCTATATCGTTGCCAATTCTATGGGTATTTTTGTGATTTTGTTCGGCCCATATCTTAGCCCCGCCCGCTACTTGTATATAGAGAAATCCTAAAAATACATATAGAACTGGCACCTTATGGAAGAATTTGACCACGGCCAAACTGCCTTGATAAAATGGTCAGACTATAATGATTTCGTAAACAGAAATGAAACATACAAAGGATGCCTAAAAAGAATTTTTATTTCCTGTCCGATGAACTAGGTTCGGGCAGGTGTTAACAAGGGGAGATCTGCAAGTTGCCTTTTAGGTCTCCCCCTGTTAACGCCTGTCCGAACCTAGTTCATCTGAAATGAAACAAAACATATGTAAGATCAACGGAAATTCAGACTATGATTCGATTCACTCGAAAAGCTTTACAAAGTTTATAGAAAAATTATTATTATATTGAATAGTTTCAGCCTCCGTTTCCACAACAATGGCTATCCTATAGCATAGGAGAAGTAAGGGACGCACAGTATGACGATAGAAATGGAGAACCCATGCACGAAGGTGTTACCACATAGGATCAACGCGCATGGGAACAGCAAGTCGGGAATGGAAGGAAGCAAAGTGGGCACGAAAGACAGACGTCCCGACGGCCTAGCTAATGGCTAAGGTAAGTTTATCAAGAAATATGACAGTTATTGTCTACGTTAACTTTTAACACTGGCTTAGAAGTGATATATGGAAACTAGGTATCCCTTACTCATTAACGTTGCGTCAATCAAGAGTTGGACCCTGTCAGCTTCTGTCATATACGTGGGGATGACTAAAAATGTTATTCTTACATTTGCATCCAGAACGAGTCAGGGTCTAACAAAAGGTCTAATATTTTGTTAAGGATCCTTTGCTGAGGGAGGCAACAGCGTGCACTGTGGAGATAAATCGCTATTGCTGGCCTAGTTGGTTACGTGTGACACAACAGCACCAGTTCGAGCTCTGCACGTACACGTCGGTGGTGGTCTGCACCTGCACCTCATTCAGAAGAAACCAAATATTATTACTTCCACATGTTTATCACAGAAGTAGCCCTGATCAATTAAAATTTAAGAGAAAAAGTGCACTGCAATGCTGATGATGTCTTTACACTTTTAGATCTTTTTTTTTTCAACATAAGAAGTATTTTGAAGATGTAAAGCGGTTTTGATTTTGTGAAAATATGCTGCGGATCACTGCTGCTCAGTTAGGTGAGGACTTGTTGAGACACAATGTCGCTTTTGACTTCCGCCATGTATATTCGTTTTTTTTTTCTAACATCTAACTATCTTGTGATGTTCTCATTAAACATTTTGGAATGGATCCGATGCATTACTAGCTGAAGTACCGAAGCAAGAGAGCACAATTTTCTCGTCGCACGTCTTCCGGAGGCGCCCGCTTCTAACTTAGCCACCCTTCCATAATTTGAAATAAGGCAGGTGTAGGAGCGGCTTGTATCCCTCATATTATCTCGCCTAGACCTCCACTCTGTCACCTCATTCACGCCTGCGTACCTCCATTCTCTCTAATTAACGATCTTCGTACCTTAAGTGCAATTCGGTGGTCTGTTTGTCTGCGGCGGCCTAAAAACAACCGACGTTCAGTGTTGAAACAATCGTGCCACACCAACCATTATACATTTGTCCGTGAGACATCTGTCCCATATCTGGTGTGCGCTTGATGGTATAGTAGTTGCCTTCTGCTCGCTGTGGTGTTTTGGGGGACGACTTGACGGGCGATGGCGGCAGTAACGGGTGTTCTGTCTCCTTGCGGTAGGGGACGGAAGTTGACGGGTGCCATGACTGCAGAAACGGGTGTTCTGTCTCCTTGCGGTAGGGGACGGAAGTTGACGGGTGCCATGACTGCAGTAACGGGTGTTCTGTCTCCTTGCGGTAGGGGACGGAAGTTGACGGGTGCCATGTCTGCAGTAACGGGTGTTCTGTCTCCTTGCGGTAGGGGACGGAAGTTGACGGGTGCCATGACTGCAGAAACGGGTGTTCTGTCTCCTTGCGGTAGGGGACGGAAGTTGACGGGTGCAATGACTGCAGTAACGGGTGTTCTGTCTCCTTGCGGTAGGGGACGGAAGTTGACGGGTGCCATGTCTGCAGTAACGGGTGTTCTGTCTCCTTGCTGAAGGGGGAAACGGAATTTTGACGGGCGCGATCGCTACTGTATCGGGTCTTCTGTCTCACTGCCGTTAAATGGAGTAGCGGAAGTGTATGGGTGCCATGGATGCAGTAACGAGTGTTCTGTCTCACTATCTTGGAAGACTGAACCTAGCCTGCGCTTTCTGCAGTATTTTTCAGGGCAGTTATCGACAAAATGTTTTATTTTGAGACATAACATAGTGATAACTGATAAGTTAAAATATTTGCAATATTTTTGGTGTTGAGTGAGTGTCATGAGGGAATGCATAAACAGGGAGCTGTAATAATTATTCATTGTTGCAGTATAGCAATGCGTGAATTTCAATGCAGTACTCAATCAGTGTTTCACAATACCTATTACCTTTGTAAAATATTCATCTATGTATGAAAATGACGATTTTCAAATTAGCTAACTATACAATAGCTCTTTATAAGTTTTTAGTACTACCCGAGAACACGAGGCGTGCACCACCTAAATTTAAATCGCATGCAACTTCAGTTATAAAGCAAATTTGATATTTACATGATTATTTAGTTTATAAAATGATGTATGTACCTTCGCAATTGATTTTCCCCAATTCATGTGAGCTAAGTAGCTTTGGCTGCATCGCCCACCTTCTTTTAATGCCGTGGCGCGAAAAAATTAAGACAGATAGACATATATTTTCATAAGTAGTCCCCATAATGGCCGCTAATTTGTCTCTATCTGTCAGTGCGGAGTCGCACGAGCTTTTTTCCTGGCTCGGGTTTGTCTTGCCTAACCTGCTTTGACATTACTTACTACTTGTTCAATTACTTGGAGCATAAGAGTCAACAGCCCATGAAGGGGCCCTCATTTGCGACGATTCGCTTAGCACATGTGGACTCAATAAGTTCGGCCTCCCTAAGCGTAACCACGTGTGGACGAGACGTCGTCGAGCGGGAAAAAACATTGCAGGAAGCCAAGACGATCACTTGGATCTTAATTACAGTGTAAACTGAACGCCACATACATCATCGCGTGGATCTTCATCGTGTGTATGTCTGTGGTGTGATGGGGCCCAAGCAAATTACGAAGAATTATTATTGTATATAATGAAGTATAAATGGGTCCGAACAAATAAATGGCATAATCGTGTGTATATGTAGTGTGATGGGCCTACTCAAATTATTGAAGAATATTATCGTGCATATACTGTATGAAGTGTCAATAGTTCCGAACAAATAAGTAGGAAGTATCATCGTGTGTATGAGATGAATTAACTCCCAGTAAATTGCTAAGATATGTTATCGTATGTGTGAAAAACACATGAGTTTAAGCAGTTGAATAGGACATATCATCGTTTATATGAGGTGTACATAGTTTCAGTAAATTAATGTGAATATCGTAAGTACGATTAGTAAATAACTCCAAGCAGATAAATAGGATGCAACATCCTGCACATGTGCTGTTAATGGGTCAAAGTAAATTGCTAAGAAATATCATTCTGCGCGTATCATGAACATATAAATGGGTACAAGCATATGAATAGGAAGCTTCACCGGGTGTATGAGATACAATAGGTCTAAGCTAGCAATTTGCCAATATATTCTCAATAATTTCAAACCATCGCCGATATAATCTTGTGGAGTCTGGAAGCATCCTGATCGACGTTCAGTATTTTAAACCAGTAGCCAATATACAGGAAGAAGACAGGGTCAATAACAATGGCTCCCGCGATGGCAATAAGAATAAAACGATTAATAATAGCTGGTAAAATTGAAACTACGAAATTAAGAGACCGAGGTGAAGATGAGGTAAGATAAGGTGTAGCTACTCTATAACGTATGCTAATATAAAGTAGGAAGCATCAGGTACCTGAACAGTAGTTACATAGAGTTTATAAGCAACGAAGCATGAGTGAAAAATATAGTAACCACTCTCAAAAATACCAAAATCATACAAGGGTCCTCGTGAACTCACACATTCCGCAGCGTAGCACAATATCCACGACAAGGATCTAAGAGGCTGAGGCGCAAGCACACGAATAGAACCTCACACTCTCGTCCATACAGTATAAAATTTTTGCTTCCATTCATCTAGTTACAGATATATAAGCTCTGTAAAACTGCAACTGCATCAAGCCTATAAAGAAAAAAGCGTCATGGATAATGTCTGGTGAAATTACAATAAGAACACAACCTAGCAGCGGCCCTCTTTACCCTTCCCCCTCCTCCATCGGAGGTGTCACGCGGAGCGCGCAGCATTTGTACTGAGGTGTTAGCTGTTGACTCAGTAAAGAGAGCGTTGAAAAACAACATTTGCACTTAATTGAAGAAAGATGGTATCAATACTACCTCTGGCTTCAGACCAAGTCATTAACTTCAGCAGTCTGATAGCACAAGTCCCGGCCGAAGAGTCTGCTCCCCCGAAAGCGTTCGGTTATCGTACAGTGGCCGAGAACAAATCTTCCCTTTGTTGGGCCTCGTTCCGCAATCACGGCATTCGTTCCTAAGAGTTTTTTCGCAGCTGAACATATGTGACAGCCGGCGAGAGCGACGGAGTTAATGTTAGCGAGACCAGGTGTGAATTTGTACCTCACCAGCAGGAAGAAAAGGCGTTTGTTGCCAGATCAAAGAGGCTCTCTTTCTACATAGTTACGGGTTTTGTCAAAAGGGAATGATGTGTCTGAATTAACAGTTGGTTGGATGCCTTTTATAATCGGTTTGTTCTGTGAATTTCACAGTGGCAATGGAAGTAGCAAACCCAACGGCTTGGGGGTTATAATTTTCGCTGATGTAGCACGATGATAAACCAAAACTGAGAGAGTGCGGGTCATTAGTGTTTCTTTGCTGCGTCTTCTAAACGCTTTCATGTCACCTCCAAAATTTCAAGCGTATGCGTTACCACAGGCAGCTTGCTCTGAGCACTTGATTTTATGTAGGTGTACATTATTACATGAATTCTGGTATGAACACTGAGAAAATATCGGAAGTGTAGAGATATTTATAGAAGCGATAATTCTTTGGATACTAGTGAGTATCGGCAGGTTCTGAGTGTCTGTCTTTGGTGCTAGTTAAAATTTCAAAAAGATTATAACAGGCGGTAACCGTTTGAAATAAAATAGACCTAGTTTTAGAGCCACAAAAAATTCCTTCAGTATTATCATTTGGAATACTCTGTCAGAAATTAGACCATCATTGCTGAGTGGGAGATACATACCCATTTACAGTTAGGATCTATCCACCGTTAGCCGAAAAAAGTTTCCCCGAGTTGGGTTCTGTTGAAAAAAATTGGAGAAATTAAGGTTCCGCCATGGAGATTTTCAGCTGAAATTCTTTGGCAATCCGTTGAAGGAAATTAGACCATCCTCGCTGAGAGCGAAAAAAATTTCTTGAGTAGTTTACAGTTGGGACAAGACAAATGACGCTGAAGTCGAGGTCGCGTCGCGCAACTGTGAGTTGTGGCACGCACGGTCAACGGAGGCGTCGCACTTCAAGATGGATTGACAGACGGGAAGATAGGCATGGAAGCCGAAAAATGGACTCGTCAGCAGATAGATGGATACAAGGATGTACGCAGCTATAAAAATACAGACAGATGAGACGCGAAACAGGCAAAAACCACGACAAGAGTTGATGTTCTGAAGAGGTTCCGTGAATCAGAGAGAAGGACTCACCTGAGTGAGCAAGAGTGATGGGTCACTAAGTAAATAAAGTGCGTGATGGTTGCTGAAGTTTGGTATTCGAGCTGGAAAGGAAACTTGAGAAACGCCTCCTGCGTGTTTAATAATGACTCACTTAGGAAAATATGGTAATGACGGCCATTTGTCTCCCACGCAATATCAGTACAGTTGGAAGAGAAACATCAGGTCGTTTGTAACAACATGTTTTAAGTACGGTACGGTGTTTCCCTAACATTCGCTCCAAAGAAGATTTGGTTTAAAGCTATTGGCTTAAACGTTTTCCGAATAACATCATAACGTCTCTCATCGTTGCTTGAAATTGAAGCTTAATTTTACAAGCATTCGAAATGCTTTCGTTTCTTTTCTTGAGTACGATGGGAAGTATTTAGCGATGAAAAAAGTTAAAGATGCATTCCGTACTAATTTTTGTTTCATTTCCGTGATGGGATGGCAGGTTTGTGCTTTAGTGATTCTATTTGTTTATAAAGTTGAGTGTATCTGGCTATTTAGAAAATCTTTCACCTCTACTGAGCGAAGCTTTCAACTGTACAGTAACATTGAGAGAGAAAATTTTAGAGGTGACTGGAACAGCCCACAGGTTTGTTTATTATTTATAATAACTCTTTACCAACCGAGTGAGAGTCTCACCGGCCGTTATAAATTAAACACTCTAGAGAAAAATTCTAAAATGACATTAAAAAGAGCTTATGACTTACGATTCAAATTAGTGGTTGCGTAAACAACCCGCAGGATGTGTTTATTGGCTAAGCACATCGCTATAATCTTAATTGCTGTGCATCATGTCTCAGAGTGTTGATGCGCGACGCCAAAAGGTTCACAATAATCAGGCGCATCTCAATAAACATCAGCTGGGCGCATCGCGACGTGATGCGTATCGCGAGGCATCATTTGGTACCATCGATGCGTGAGGAGCTGACGCCAGCAGTTTAGGAGCTAAGCGGGCTAGTTGTTTTAAATTAAGAGAGTGCGTGAGAGTCCACTAGCTAATTTAATTTTTGATATTTATTATTCATGGTTATTTTCGACAGCTGCAGATTCAAGGTGCTGTAGCGGAGTATTAATAGTAATAAAAGTTACCGAGTTCTCTGTAGAACGTTTTTCAGCCGGTAAACGTCGAGTTGGTTTCGTAGGGAAATATGTACATGTCTTACAACCTTCGTTGCAGTTAGCTGAAAGTTCTCAAGAAGAAACGCGAAGTTTAAAGTGAAGAAGCAAGTCTGTGTCAGTGACATGTAAAAGTTCTCGCCATGTCATTCCGTTTTCTGTCCTTAATTACTCACGAATGACGAACTTGGCTTCTTTGAAAACTTGATTAAAAAATAATTTTTGCATACCAAGGAAGATTTAATTAACGAAAATGCTGCTGATTTAAGCTTGTATATAGTCAATTACACAGTTTACAGTTTATTGGGCTACTGAAAAATGCTTCCGTAAGAATAGCGAAATGAAAGTAAGTCACTTGCCCCGTAGAGAGTTAGGATATACAATTAGCGATCTGCTAAATAAGCCGCGTTTTTCCGGTGCATTTCCAGCACTTTGTATTTTGTAAAGAGAACTTGTGAAGTAATTCTGGGCGCAAGAGAGATCGAAAGAAATCGCGCGCCAGGGCCCGTACAGACAAACAGCGAGCTACTTTGCATGTCCCTAAGGACCCAAATGGACCATACCTGATGTTGTTCTAAAGTTGCATGTATCATGCATGGGTACGCCTAAATTTTTAGGAAGGTAGTCATCGTCACCTGAGTGAAAGAGGTGCTCGCTGGGGCGCCACGCACTCTAAGCCGGCCACCCAAGAAGGCCCGATCTTTGTTTACAGAGCTGATCGGGCGGAGGTTAACCAAGACGAGATTTCTAAACTTCCGAGGGCCAGTTTGAACCCTCATCTGCATGCACCTTCCTCTACAGCTAGAGTGATCCCGTGCGTATACATTACACTTGCCGGCCACACCGGAAGGAGTTAACACGTTCCGTTGATTATATAATGTATATACACACCTTATTCAATTACTGCATTGATTTAGTGAGTACACTTTACCCTTGAGTGAAACATTGGAAGAGCTATCACGTTCTGTCAATTGTAAACCGGATGCTAATTCTGCTACTACGCGATTAATTTTTTACTGTGATTTAGGCTTGAGCGATGGAGCTAACACATTACACTTAAAAATGGTTGCAATTTCAATTACTGTTGTACATGTGTTAGTGGAACTATCAATTCTTTAAACCTCATAATTCTGAAGAAGGGTGGTCTAGGATGATCAAACGCAGGGATTCGGGGTATCTTTGAATGGGTGCTAAAATTTAACGTTCGAAGCTTGACTTGTCCGAAGCTTCAGACAGAAGCGTTGGTTTTGCCACTTTGGATGAGGTTGCAAGTGTAAAAACAACGCTATTACGTTTAACCGTCTGAAAATCTCTATTTTCTGCAGCGAGATTCAGTTTCCGGAAATATAGAGGGCAGACGATTAGGGGTCAATGGCTAAAACTCAATTCATTAAGTCGAAGCCAGCGCACCTGCCTCAAATTTTGGAATAGTCAAGCCAAAACGTCTTCATTTCGATACCCACTGACACAAAATTTGTCATTATAGAGGATTATTGGCAAAGTGAACTCTGATATTTAATAGAGCGCGATATTATTTCAAAATAATAAAGGTACCTCTTCATTTGCTTGATAAACGCTCCATCAGCAAGCCGGACGACGTTACTGTAGGTGCTGAGGGTTGTGCGTACAAATATTTGCCTCCGCCAAGGAGGTTATGTTTTCGCTGGGTTTGTCTGGCTGTTTGTTTGTCTGTCACCAAGATAACTAAAAAAGTTATGGACGGATTTTCACGAAATTTACAGGGATTGTTATGTGTGTTACGAGGAACAGATGATTAACTTTTGGTGAAGATCCGTCCATCCGTTTGTTTGTTTGTTAGACTGTCTGTCTGTTTTTCCTTAATGCCATAACTCAAAAAGCAATGGATGGATTTTTATGAAATTTGCACAAGTTGTTAGGTATATTACGAAAAGTAAATGACCAAAACTTTGTGACGATCTGTTTGTTCGTTCGTTAGTCACTGTTTCTAATATGCTTGTTAGCACAATTACTCAAAAAATTTTGAATGAATTTTTATGAAATGTATAGGAGTTGTTATTAATGGTAAAAGACATGAATGATTAAATTTTGGCGCAGATCGGTTAGTTCGTTTGCATGTTTGACCCATGTTTGTCATAATGTTTGTTAGCAGCATAACTCAACAAGTTATGTACGGATCTTCACGAAAATTGCATAAACTGCTGTTACGGGGTATAGAAAGAGTAAACGTGGTATATATATGTCCCCAAGGGGCGAGCTATTCCCCAACCTACCTAACTAAAAGACTTAGCGATTGGGATTCATACGGCAGCTGGATCAGTAAAACACACGTAAAGATCTAAAAATATATTGGAAA
>LQNS02278161.1:12340012-12369837 GCA_001587735.2 Parhyale hawaiensis
AAAAACAGAAATGGAACAGTTACTCGGTACCAGAAATTCGGGGCAGGGGCATCAATACAAAAACGTCATAGGGCCGTTGCTAAAGTTAGGAGCCAAGATTGAGCGAAATCGTCTGAACAATTGTACTCGTTCTGCAGATATAACCAATTGTACTCGTCCTGCAGATATACCCAATTGTACTTGTCCTGCAGATATACCCAATTGTACTCGTCCTGCAAATATACCCAATTGTACTCGTTCTGCAGATATAACCAATTGTACTCGTCCTGCAGATATACCCAATTGTACTTGTCCTTCAGATATACCCAATTGTACTCGTCCTGCAGATATACCCAATCGTACTCGTCCTGCAGATATACCCAATTGTACTCTTCCTGCAGATATACCCAATTGTACTCCTCCTGCAGATATACCCAATTGTACTCGTCCTGCCGATATACCCAATTGTACTCGTCCTGCAGATATACTCAATCGTACTCGTCCTGCAGATATACCCAATTGTACTCCTCCTCCAGATATACCCAATTGTACTCGTCCTGCAGATATACTCAACTGTACTCGTCCTGCAGACATACCCAATTGTACTCGTCGTGCAGATATACCAAATTGTACTCGTCCTGCAGATATACCCAATTGTACTAGTCCTGCAGATATACCCAATTGTACTCGTCCTGCCGATATACCCAATTGTACTCGTCCTGCAGATATACCCAATTGTGATCGTCCTGCAGATATACCCTATTGTACTCGTCCTGCAGGTATACCCAATTGTACTCGTCCTGCAGATATACCCTGCAGCATTTGTTCTGCTGATATACCCTGCAGCATTTGTTCTGCAGATATACCTTGCAGCATTTGTTCTGCAGATATACCTTATAGTACTTGTTCTGCAGATATACCTCATAGTACTCGTTTTGCAAGATATAGCTACCTCACAGTACTCGTTCTGCAGACATACCTCATAGCACTCGTCCTGCAGATATACCCTAGAGTACTCGTTCTACGTAAGCGTGACTCTGCCTCAGTGCGTATGCTCCCTCCGCCTCAGGAGGAGCACAGGGGCATAGTCCGGCGGAGGTTGAGAGCATCAACGAGGCGTGCTGTTTGCGCGCTCGTTGTCGGAGGTTCGTGCAGAAGTGGCGGCGGCCGCAGCCTCGGAGTGTTGACTCTGAGCGCGAGTTAGCCGTGTGTGTTGGAGCTCTGGGGCACCTCTCTTGGACTTCCCGTCCCTCTCCCTTCCAAACTTGAAATGGTCATGATGGTAATAAGGTGTAGTGGGGTGCGATGAAATGCTGATATTGTTGGGTATTGAGCTTAAAATCTGCAATGTTGGGAATTTAAAGTTGGAATGACGATGGTAATAAGGAGAATTGTGGTGGGATGAACAGCTCGTATGCTTGGGCATCAGCTCTGCCGCTGGGTATCCAAACGTGAGATGGTAATAAGGCGTACAATTTTAGGATTGAAAGTTCAAAAGCTTGGATACCATCCATGCTCACTATTTCAACACATACATGTTTGTTTCGTAATTGAAGTGATGTAATAACGTACATTATAGAGAGATGAAAACTGTCAACTGTCTGCTCTAAGTTTGAAATGGTCACGGCAGTAACACGTTAGGCTTTGGAACAAAAAACCCTCATGCTTAGATATATCACTTGATGATCAGCTTATGAATGTAAATGTAAATCTTCTAGTAGTGCATGATAATGAGGAGACAATACTTTAAGCTTTTGTGGGGCGGTTTGTACTGTATTCGATATCGGGAAGAAAAATTTATAGGCTTACTAAACAAATCTTAAAACAAAGCAAAGCGAACAATAAAAATACGAATGGAAACAGTACACAGAGCAGCACGGCATTCTGTTGCATTATGGCTATAAGAACTTTGCTTATTGTTACAGTGTAGACTCGTGGCTGACTCTACGTATATAAGAGGGTCTCTTCTGATTTTTTACTTTATGTAATTCTTTCTTGTGCTACTCTATACCTTATTGCAAGTATGAAAGATAGATATTATGGCAAAAAATTCTATTAACAGCTGCGATAAATGTTGCAGAAGATGATATTGATTTGATGTAAGTATCAATATACCGTATATCAATAACAAAGAAGCTTCATGTACCGAGTGTTATTTATGTGTACACGCAATTCTGTTAACGAAATGTGAACAGCTGATAGTCTCGATACAAGGGAGCACAGAAACTTCAGCAATTTAGAATAAAAACTTAGAAAGAGACTGCGAATATGAGGCAGGAGTGAACTACCGCAATCTCCTTCAGGGAGGCTCCAGCATTTCCAACAAGTGTGGACAAAAGTTAAGAAGGTACCAGACTATAAGGAAAGTGTGAAGTACGGCATTACTTATTCAAGGAGGCCCGATAATATTAGGCAAGTGTGAACTACCACATTATGCTTTCAAGAAGATCGTACGCCCCAGAAAAACACACAACCACACCGCCTCGCTCATCAGTCTCTTACGCAAGACGTCAAGCCGGTCTATTTTGCAGCTAGGCGATAACTTGCCACTGTTTTAATATGCGATAGAGTGAGGCAATCGAGGGTGTAAACAACTCCTTTCAGAGCAGTTTATGAAGAGTTTGTCTCCACAGGCCTGAAGCGGGTGAGAGTTTCTTGACTAACGGGTGACGTGCCTGCAACATTGATGGTTGCATATGAGTGATGGATGGCGTACTGGGCATTAGAGCTATTAGCCTGTGCGAACGTAAACACCTAATGAATATTGAAGAACTTGGGCAGTTTTTTTTTTCTGGCAAGAAAGGTGCGTATATGAGTTTGCTTGTCTTTTGCTATGCATTTATAATGACTTGGGGATAAATTTCGAGGGATATATATTATTGCTCTGATTAGAGTTCTTGCCTAAAGTGGCCTTCAAAGTGCACAAAATCGACCTCTGAATTGCTCAGTGCATCAGTGATACAAATAATTAAATCTGTTTGTACAGAAGTGGTGCATTTTGACGGAAGTGATTTGCTTTGCTGCCAATGAATAACTGGAATGTTAGGAAAAGCTATGCCTTTCCTTAATTTAAGAAATCTCTACGTGCTAGAAAAAAAAAACACACACACAGCGTCTCTCG
Organism: Parhyale hawaiensis; assembly: GCA_001587735.2. Classification (NCBI taxonomy): domain Eukaryota; kingdom Metazoa; phylum Arthropoda; class Malacostraca; order Amphipoda; family Hyalidae; genus Parhyale; species Parhyale hawaiensis. The sequence continues at coordinate 12,343,113 of LQNS02278161.1, forward strand.
ATATGCGCCAGTATTAAAGCACAGTCGCATAGATGTAATAGGAAAAGAAGCATCAAGTTACATATAAAAACATTAGTGAAATTTTCATTGCAAACGTCATACATCACATAAAATCCATCTTCACTGCTACGTAAAATTACAATCATCTGTAAGGTCTAAAAGAACGTTAGCACAAAAATACAGCAATAATTGTTTCAAGAACACCTCAAAACTAAACAGTACTGTACTTGAATGATATAAACTTCTGTGCACCAATGTTGATATCATTTAGGTACTGGTCAGTTTTTAGCCATATTAGAAACTCCACCAAACGCTTGAACTACATTGAAGTTCAAGTCTGTAAAAATTTCATACCGCCCAATCGTTCTTTTTTTTTATTATTATGATCCTCTTAGTTTGAGCCTCCTTACCCACAAACTACACTTTAATGCAAAGAGAGGAAGAAAGAAGGAGCATAAAGCATGCCAAGAGAAGCGTAGAACTCATTGCGCGAGTCAACTCTTTACCGACTTGCTGTTCCCAAGCAAGCGTGGCCAGAGTGCACGGGAACAGCAAGTCGGGAAAGAAGAGGAAGACGTCCGAAGGCCTAGCTAATGGCTAAAGTAACCTACACAAACCCCCTGTGGTCGCTACTCCCCATAACTTAGGATCGGCGAGCCTACACTTACCTAGAACCCTATGGCCCATCCAATGCCCCCTTCCCAGAGGGGCAGCACCCCGTCGTATTACACTTTTAATGACAATTGTTTTTTTCAAACGCCTGAGCAAAAAAAAAAAAAGATGTTATTTGCAATTTTGCAGTACCCTAATCTTATAGGTATTATAGTTCTTTTGATAACTGTATACATAAATAGATTTTCAACGGTCTTATAATTGAGATTACAGCTATATCCACCCCGTTCCAGCGCCCCATATATATATATATATACAGTACTGTAAGTGGTTCTAGTGGTACTTATTCCCTCAAACGTTAAAAATAAAATTAAAGTGACATCCAGCAGGTGACAATCACTTAAGAGTACCGCAAAGCTCGCAGAGAATAGAAGTCTTTTCGGCTACTTACAGAGTTGGAAAATCAGAAGAAGAATGATAATTGGTTGTGGTCACGACGCAGCGTAGGTGCAGTGTTCTCATTTTTTGTCAATTTAGAGTAGAGGAAAATTTCGCCAATAACTTACACACGCAGCTCGTGCTTCAGCGCCCCCCCCCCCTACATATTTCGAGCCAGAACCGTGATTTTCTTTTTCTCACCGTGAAAATTTATATTTCAGCTCAAATTACGCTTGAAAATAATCTAAAATGCTTTTAATATTTTCCAGACATTTTAGTTATTGATTCACCGTCTAGATTAAATAATTGCAATCGGAAGAACAGTAGAATTTTAGTTAAACGTAACTGAAAATTGTTCTTGTAGGATGAGTAGGTTTAATGCAGTGTATTTTTTTCTGCACGCCGAGGACTAACAATCCGTCAAATCAGATCTCTCGAAGTGGTAATACTTTCAACAATTTCTGTATTTCCTTCAAGTAAAGAACACGTCTACTCTGAATAGAATTATTTAAGGAGGAAACGTTAAAATGTAGCAACAATTATCATGTTTTTACTTTTTATAACGATGATTTATTTTTCTACATAATTTCCAATAAATATAATTGACTGAGTAAATGCCAGAAAAGTGAACTCGGTGTACGTTAAACTTCACTTTGGCGAATGATAATGACGAAAAGGAGAAAATAATATCATATTACATCTACTTACACGCATTCTATCCATATATAGTGATTACTTTATTTCTGAAAACCATATATGAATGGATATCGTGTTCATCGATTTAGTGCACGTTTGTCCATGAATATTCAAAGGTAGAGTAGCTCAGTAGATAGTTTATTGATATCTACTATGGTTCAATCTTCACACTATGAAGATCGAAAACGATTTAAGAATCAGTCGACAATAACCAGCTATAGGTTTTATTGTGCTTGTGCACTTTTCTAGTATGTGAACAATGAAGTTACTAAGCTTACGTTCTTTTTAGTTTTCAACTTCATGTTGTTTGACATCAGTTAAAAAAAAAATATCCTTACGATACGTACTATTATGAAAGTGTCCTGCTCTTTTCCCAGATTTATAATATTAACAATGAGATTGGAGAAGCTGCGGTGACAAGTATTATCATTGCGTAGGGCTTATATATATTATTACGTTTTTGAGAATCAATTAAGAGAAGCAGGTGCCGTAAATCATACCGTGGTACAGTGAGCAATAAATCACGGTCGTTTCGTTCATTAGTTTGCACGATAATTTCCGGTGTGGCCGCAGCAACCACAGAATTCACCACATTTACGGACGCGCACCGTACGGACTGGTGTCTCGAAATGCTGCATTGTGTTGCGCGGGTGCTGCACTGGACACTGTTGCACGCTACTGTAATTTAAATGTACTGGACAGAGAAACAATAAATGTACTGTATTCTACTGTGCTGTTTATTCTGTTCATTCGAGCTTACTTAGCATCCTGGTTAATTGTATCGGATGTCAAAGCAGTGCATACAGCGAAATCTCTCTTCCGGTAAGTGTATAGTAACCTTTTAAAAGGTAAATTTAATCACCTTCTTCTTTGGATTGATGTCTTTAACGGTGGATGTACGTAAGTTTGCCGTTTTAGAAATTTTTCTGCGTGAGTACTGTACTGTGTTCATGTACACGTACTGTATTTTAGCGTGCTCTGTCGCTCAGTATGCTCTATAGCGGCAGCCCAATTATACCGGTTATGAAAACAGTATGCACTGTATTCTGCAGTATTTTATTTATATGTATATTCTAGCGTTCTAAATATTCTACTGTAGTTGCTTAGTACTTGATATATCATTTGGATAGGACCATAATTACCATCGGTCAGGACACTACTATTTCTCAGTATTGTAATGGATAACACCGATGTTCTTTACTGTGCTCTGGTATATACGGAATACCGAAACGTATTATACTGTGCCTACTGTATTGGTTATTACAGCTGTACGGCGTTGTACTGGCCGCTACCGTTACTAAGTACGGTACTAAATGCAACCCTGTGTTGGACTGTACTGGTACAAGCAAAAATAAATACAATTTTGCTTCAAGTTATTTATTTGTATGAATTTCTTATAGTGCACTCTAAATGCCAACAATTTCTTGCATCTAACTTGCACTATAAGGTCAGTACTTGACCATCAGCCCTCAAAAATATCTGTATCCTTTTGGTTAACTTCACTTTTTCCAACAAGAATCGAATAAGAAGCCTTGTCTTATTCGTAGCTAAAAAGACTACTTGACAGTAATTTTTTCCTTTAGAACTTTCAATAATATAATCAGTAAAGAGCACAGTGACAACTCGACTTTCCGTTTATTTTGTTCACACCATGAAACTGGTAATAGCACTAAGCCAAATGCTCACTATCGACTTTCATTTAAACTCACTTACTTTACAGGGAAACTTGCAAAAACAACCAGCCCAGAGCATGCTGAGCGCTTGAATTTCAATTCATTTCTTTACGATGATACCGAGAAACACGGGAGGAAATCGCACTACTTTCACACGGTCAAAATCGAAGCTGCATTTTTCGAGGCCGTTACTTGCAGCAAATGCGTGCACAATTGGCCACGTACGATGCCTTCCATACAAAGCACACAGGCGTTCCCTGCTCAGTACCGCAACCTTTGAACCGCCATATTTTACCAGCATAGAGACTCTAAATTCACTAGCATCGTGCCAATTGAGAAGAGTAACAAGTGCATTTTTTGATCTAAGAACTACACTTAGCGATTCGTCTTGGATTGTCTAGCGTTTGCAAAGTGCCATTACGACTTTCATCGGTGATTCGGTCTTTCAGCAGACACCTTTTCGAGCTTAAGGATTTCTTCGGCGTTCCATTCAGCTGTTGTGCCAGTACATAGGCTAAACCACGTATCTACTGTTGCCTATGATATTAAGTTCAGAGATGGTACTAAGAAATATGGCTGATGTAATTGCAGCATAAGAGTCCGTGGCAAATTGGTATATTTCATCATTGTAATATGGCGTGATTGACACTCATACAGTGGGAGATTTGAGAAAGCTAAACATGCCTGTGTTGTTTTGGCAACGACTCAATTGTCTTCACAAAGAGAGCTTGCTTAAACATTGTGCTTTTTCCTTAGAAGAAGTTCCAGTCTATCTAGCCAGTCGTAGTTGTAGAAGAAGATGGCTGCTTTGTACTAAGAGAAATTGGTTAAACTTATGACTTACTATACTATCGCTTGGTTTAGCACAGACAAGTCAATCTAAAGCCATTAGGCTTGACCTATCCTAAACTTTAAGCAGGTGCGTCTGCTTCGCTCCTTTATATCAAATTTCTGGCGTTCACCATAAATCGATTCCAGACGTCAAGTCTTTTGGATTTAATTATCCCCGGCGAGCGAAGCGAAGAGCGGTGATAATGATTTCATTGAAGATCTAAGTATATATATATATATATATATTTGTCTGACCCTCCAAAACAGGGTGAAGGAGTTGAGCAATGTTCAAAGTTCTTTGCAGGAAGAGATAAAGAGAAAAGGGAAGAAAGAAAGAGAAAGAAGGAAAAAAGAATGACAAAAAAAAAGAAAGAAAGACAGGAAGATTAAAAAAAGAAAAAACAAAAAAAAAAAAAAAATGTATTTGTATTTATGTATTACAGTGTTTGATTTGGCAAAATATCTACGAACTTCCTTGAAATTGACTTTTCTAGCTTAGAAAATCAAGAAACTACGGTATATTCTTCGTATATTACTTCAAATGTAGCTACATAAAGTCTTATATCACATTATACTCTTTCTTTTCTTCACAATAATAACGCACAATTTATCGGAGTGTTATTTTAATAATGAGTTCAGAAATGCTAATTTGTTCAGTCATCGACAATATTCATAAGACATTTGTTACAGAACTGACTGTTACATAATCAGAAGAAATAAAGCTTTTTTAGACATGTGCATATATAAGTAACTTTTACCTACGCCAAGGAAGTTATATTTTTGTCGACATTTGTCTGTTATTCTGTCTGTTCGTCACCAATGCATAGCGCAAAGGGTTATGGATATTAATATACGAAATTTAAAGGGATTGTTAGCTATGGTAAGAGGAACAGATGATTAACTTGGCGGTATCTTTTTTCTTGGTAACCATAGCAGAAAAAATATTGAGAAATCTTCATAAAATTGGCCGCAATTCTTAGGAATACTTACAAAAAGCAAAAAATCAAATTTTTGTGATGTGCTTGTCCGTTTGTTTGTCTGGATGTTAGATTTTATGCTTGTCAGCAACATAGCCCAAAAAGTTACTTACGAATCTTCATGATATTTGTAGACATTATTAAAATTTTAAAAGAAACAAATAACTAAATTTTGGTGATGATAGGTTTGTCCGTTTGGGTGTTGTACTAATGTTTAACAAAATGTTTCTCTGTAGCATAACTCTAAAAGTTATGAATGGAGTTTTATGATACTTGGGGAAATTGTTAGAAATAATACAAGACATAATTGACCAAATTTTGATAATGATCGGTAAGTCCGCTTTTGGGTTCGACTCATGTCTGTCAATTGTTTGTCGGACCATTACTAAAAAACTTACATACGTATTTTCAAGAAAATTAGAGAAGCTGTTATTGCTGTCAAGAAGCAGAAATGACCATATTTTGGGCTTATAAAAATGAAATCCGAGTTTCAAGGCCATCTGTAATATTTCGTAAACACTGCCTTGCTTGGCGGAGGTACGCGCTCTCGGAGTGTTCTAGTTTCCAATGTTAAACAAAAAGAAACATTGCAGTGAAATACACTGTGGTCATTTTCTGCCTCAAAAAGGTGCTATAGAGAATTCTTACAATGCATAATTAACTAGAGCACTCTGAGAGCGCATACCTCCGCCAGTGAGGCAACGGTAGCAAAAAATTAAACTTGACTCTGAAACCATGATTTTCTTTGTATAAACTCCAAAATCAAATCATTTGTGCCTTTTGATAGTAATAATAGCTTGTGCAATTTTCTTGAAGATCCGTTCATAACTTTTTGAGTTATACTGTTAACAAACGTAATGACAAACATGAGTCAAACATACAAATGAATAAACCGATCTGCACCAAAATTTGTTTGATCATTTATGTCTTCTAACATTACTAACAACTCCTATAAATTTCATAAAGATCCATTCATTATGTTTTGAGTTATTGTGCTAACAAGCATAAAAAAAACAGTGACAAACGAACGAACGAACTTACGGATCACAACCAAAATTTGATCATTTACTCTTTGTTATATACCTAGCAATTCATGTTAATTTCATCAAAATCCATTCATAACTTTTTGAGTTATGACATTGAGAAAAATGAGGCAGACAAACAAACAAACGGATAGACATATCTTCACCAAAAGTTAATCATCTGTTCCTCCTAATATACCAAACAATCCCTGTAAATTTCATCCAAATCGGTTCATAACTTTTTGAGTTATCTTGGTGACAGACAAACAGGCAGACAGACAGAAAGACAGACAAACACGACGAAAACATAACCTCCTTGGCGGAGGTAAAAATTCACATTGAACTGGTACAGAGTAGAGTCAACCAGTATAAAAACACACTAAAGTACATGGTAGACACGCATGCCATTCGACAGAATGCAGGAGAGAACTTCATATGTACTTGCCGGGCAATTTCTGGCCATTTTGCACATGTATCTAAGTAATACTATTTGTTCTTGTCAAACATCGGTAATGGAGACCAAAAGTGCACAACCCCATAAATGGTAGTGGGTAAAATTCCACTCCGAAGTGCAACAAAGAGCAAGTCGGCAAACGTTTAGATGGTCCAGGAAATCGCACGTGGCAGGAATGTCTGTCATCGACATTTGATAGAAAGGCCTTTGCAAAGGTAGCCACGACCGCAATATTTTCGTATTGTAGCTACGCTTCGCTCCAAAATGCCTGCTGTTGATAATGATGGAGTACAGTTAAATTGGCTCTCACTGTGCCACTCAGGGCGATCTTGTGGTAAGCATGAATCCATTTACTGGGCTTGTATATGCGGAGGTTTGGGGCAGCGAGGAAGCTACACCCTCGTTTATTATTCAAATCTTGGGTTGGTTGGCGGTTTGGAGGACCTGGTCTCTCATTACGTTGAACTGCGGGTGTCATTGCAAGTTTGTAGTTCTCACTGGAGCCTTGGAAACTGGAGCTTATGCTTCCAGCGACCACCAAGTTGCCAACGAGAAACTTACGGTAATGACACCATTTCCAGATGGTTCTACGACTCCTAATACAAGGGAATTGGCTCTGCCTAACTTATTGACGATTGTGTGTTGGATGAAGTAAGTGCGCCGCAAAACTAAACCATGTGCCTCGTGTGAAGAACGCTAATTTCGATATCTCAATTCATACCGAGTGAATGTCTTTATGAAGGGCTTGACTGTCGCTAAATGCGAGGCTGGAACAAGTTAGGAATTTGCCTAGTAACTTTACGAGGATTCTATTTTAAAATAAGACCGGCTGAGGGCAGGCATGAGAGGGCTTATTAGGGTGTAAAATAACGGGGCAGACAGTGCTCACGGCTGGTGCGGTCCAGTCTAACTGCTGCTGCAGTTTCAAACATTGGAATTGGAGTGACGAAATAAAGGAGTGGCTGCTTTGTGAATGGGAGAGTGAAGGAGACCACCTCTGGGACTGATAGCGCCTTGGTGCACTCTAAGAGTCATAGGAAAGTTGTGACACTTGAGAATATTTTGACCGTGAGAAAGGCAAATGTTGCACAATGGGGTTCCGGCATACGCAAATGGTGCAATCAAGACGAAACATTTAGCTATGGGTGATATCTTAATGGCTGATAGTCAGACCTTGTTTAGAGCTATAGTGAAAACTCTTGAAAATGTTTTGGCCCTCAGGGTCAGGAAGAAGATTATTGAAAAAGAGTTTCTGGTACACACTATTGCAGTAAAGCGAAAAAGACGAGATATGTGGATAAGGCTCTGATATCATTAAGGCTCATAATTAAAAACTTTTTCATAGTTACAGCTGTGAATCTTGAAATTGCTTCCACCATGAGTTAGGAGGCTCTTCAATATGGATTTTCTATCACATGTGAAAAAAGGATGACAACGAAAATAGTTAAAGCCTATCAAATTGAGCTAGCAGAGTTCAGGTGGTTTGAATAATTGCGAAGATGGGAAACAGTGGTCTGATGCAATTAATGCAGAAGTGCGAGGAGGCCTTTGTTCAAACATGAATACAACTGCAAAACATATTCAAAGATTGTGACGTATATTATTGGTAATGAGGGACGCAGGTTTTCATCATGGAGATGCACAATGTAATAATAATAATAACTCACAAAAATCTAGTATGAGTATACTGAGTTCATGAGCAGAAGCACGCAGCATCCAGACATTTTAGATAGTTTTCATGTAAACATGGAAGATAGCTCTGCATTCATGGTCAATATCTAGCATGTGAAACGGTTTTCCTCAAAAGGAAATGCACGGTTTGCTAGGAGTTAGTTATTTTTTCTAGACTGAAGTTTTGTGAATCAGCTCATTGAGATTTCCACAATCAATTAATTAGAAAGACCTCCATGGCATCCAGGATGCAATGGAAATTTTCATTGTTGTGCAGACGCGTCTGTGAACTTTGTCACTATTGCTTTTCCGTTATTTGGTGTCAACATGACCGAAAACTAATAACGAGAAATGTATTTATGACATATACGTGAGCGCTGGATAAATTTTCATGAGTTGGAGGTGCTTAAAATAGTAGTTACTTAAAGCAACTGCGGTCATTAGGCAACCCATGAACGAAAAAGTGTTTCAGACATTATTGCTTCATTCTGCTGGGCTTTGCCAAGTCTTTCTAAATTATTTAAAGTACTGAAAATAACATATATCCAAGCACTGGTGGAAGTTGCATTTATAGAAGGCAAGAAAAAAAATTCTTATTTTGACATTTCACTAAGCATGACTAAGGTGTCGTTGACATCTTATTGACCAATCAAAGGTTGCGAGTGAAAAGAAAAAATTAAAGGATTTTCTAAAAATCAATGCATTTTTACTCCAGCTCATTACTTATATCACTGACTCCCAGTCTTAAGAGAATAACAGCTAATTCACTGTCTCATAAAACATCATATGGTATTGCTCATTAATTTCTCAACCATCAATTTGCCCAAATTCCTCAAAGTACTCTAAATAGAAATATATATAGCTATATAGAAATATAACTGACGGGATTTTGAATCAGTTCATATTAGGAATGGGGGGGGGGGGGGGGGCTCCAATAGTTTCAACATGCAGCTGCTCATTATATATTGAAGGGGCAGAATATTGTTCTTCTAAATGGTTTATATCTATTTTCGATTTTCAATTCTTGGCAGTCCGGTTTAGTTGTATTATGAAATAGCTCTGTACTCATAAAGAATATTGTAGCTAATGCTCGGTACTTTGTGTCACTTGGGAGCACTAAATTTCTCAAGGCTGGAAGAACTAGTTAATAATTGTGAGCAAACTATTCGGTACACATAGCAATCTTTCTTAACCTAGTAATATTTCTTTTTTCTTATTCAGCTGCGTATCGACTGCACTTAAAACGGACGCATTTGAATTTCAACAAGATGCCATATTTTGGATTCGCATTTTGTCTTGAAAATCCTACTAGTCTCTAGTTAAATCATATATTGGTTGTATTGACGAAAGAGCACTAAGTGAGTGGGTATAACACAGAATAATTAACGCCATGTTTCTTATTATTCCGTGCATATTCGAAACATTCTTCAGCTTTCCATTGTTCCAGTAACTGCCATCACAGTCAGAATGGGCTGGAAGACAAAGAGCTCCGGAGAATTTATTGAGAAGCCAAATTAAGTACTAGAGGCCTCGTTTAGTGAACAAGGCGTAGTTCTACGACTTTAACAGCTTCTTCATTACAGTTATTATGGTTCTGAGTGCTCAAAGTTTTGCCATTGCCGAGAAAGACTTTAAGCTGTAACCTTTCTTCACTGTGCAAAATGGAAGCTGTAAATTTCCTCCAAACTACATACAATTGAAGCCTAGTCGCTTTAAATTTATAGACGGCGTTCTCATCATCGAAAAGATGGCGTCGGTCATTGCAGTTATGTCTATGAAAACTGAGGAACGGCCACTAAACTGAAATTGGTTGAATCCTGTTCGGTGTGCCGTTGGATTCTAACATAAGCACCGATTAGGATGTATTTCACCGCTAAATGATCATTATCTTCAGTAATTTCTGTGTACAGTTAAAATGAACGATATTATTGCTCTGAGATAATGGCTTCATCGAGTCTGGGTGGTATGCTGCAGCAACGGCAATGCTGGCCTCATAACATGAATTAGATAATATGCTTTCTGTGTAATTTACAACAATCTTCAGTCGTGAGAACGCGGGAGAGCTGTAGGGCTCTAATATTATATACAAAAGTGCTTAAATTCAGAGGGCAATGCACCTTGATGAGCTGAAAATATGCATCCATGAAATCTACGGACATTTGGAACAGCATCTGATTATCGAAAGGAAGTTACTTTAAAAGCCAGAATATTTAAAGCATAATAATTCAAGCACGATACGTGAAATTCCTAGAAGAGACTCACCGCCTTCAGAATACCACAGGCTCCCATGACAATCTGATAGGCACTGAACCCTCGAACAGACTTGGCCTGTGGAAAGCGGAAACACAAGTAGAGCCCAACACTATCACCAATAAAGCCTCGATTTCGTTCCGCTACAGTAGATCGGAAAAATTTGTGGATATTTGGAACAGGATTTAGGTATTATTCCGTAGGTCTAATATATACGATTTTTTTTACAGTTTTTCGCTATGCAAAACGATCACTGTAATTATCTCAGGATCAGTATTATTAACTTAATTGATAAGAGAAAATGTATCCACATTCCGTGATGTTTTTTGCAAGGCTGTCATAAGTTTCTGACTCGCTGCGGTAGTGCGCGTCACTACCAGAAACTCTATTATTTGCTGCAGGAAACATATAGACACTGAATCATGCCGACGTGGCTGTTTTTATATATAGCAGTTTTTTTTTATGCAGAAAGTTTCAACCATGGTAGAAAAACTGAAAATAAATCGATTTTCATGAATGATAACATGCCCAAAACTCCTTAGTTTTCGAGTTATAATGACTTGAAGAAATTTAAAGCTTTAGTTAGGATACTACGTGGGCGCCAATGTTAGCTCTTATTTTGATAGTTCAGCACGTTTCCGACCCACCAAAGCAGCTACATACATTATTTTTACAATAAAAACTATATTTCGTTCTTAGGAAAAATATTTGCAGTTTCAAACTTAGCCTTTAACGTAATCACACTACTGTATGGCGGACACTACGTTCTCAGTGTTTACATCCGTCTCGTTAAAAAAAAATGCAAGGGTTGCTGCCACCAGATTTTGGACCTTGTGTACAATTTTCTGGATTGTTCATGCAGCAGCGAACAAGGGTGCCAACTTCTCCAAGCTGATTCTGTTCACAGATGAAGCGTATTTTTCTCACGATGGGGTTTTTAACATTCACAATAATCATCAATTATTGGCTCAAGCCTAATAATCCTCATGCAGAGCTGGGCAGTATCTAGATACTTTGTATCTAGATACTGTATCTAGATACTATTTTGTATCTAAATGCTGTATCTAGATACTTTTCAAATGTTGTATCTAAATGTAGTATCTAGATATTTTTTGCCTGTATCTAGATACTATTTTTAGATACTTTTTAGATAATAATAAATTATGCCCATTATTATGCATGAAATATTGTAAGTACAATAATATTCAGGTTCATAAAATAATGATAAAGCCGATAACTAAGCGAACAAGAGATGGCAACCCTGAACATGTTCTGTCACGTTGCCTCACTATTTTATTAATTTTTTAGAAGCCTTTTTTTATTTTGTTTATTAAAGATTTGCTTGGAATTGGGGTAATTTCCACCAAAATATACGGCCTAAATTATACATTGCATTTGAATGTTTTTGCAAAAAAGTCAATATACCTATTGACTACGAAACTTCAATGACATTGCCCATTTCTTTTAGAGACATGATATTTTGTCACAAACAAATGTGATCAACTATTTAGCCTCTTTGCCGGAAGTAAAGGTAATAGTGCATTTTAAGGGCATCCAAAAAAGACCCCTTTATAATTGATGTATTTTTTTATGTAGAATACGAATCTGAAGTCCGTTTGTGGCGGTCGGATCTAGTTTTTGAGATATTTGACTTTGAAGTTCCCATTGTTTTCCTATGGGGAAAAATACCCGGCGATGGCAGAGTGTGGTGGAACAGCTTTTAAATAGGTTTTTAGTGTTGTACTGGTATTTATCTTAGGTAAGGTAAGGTTACCTAACCTGTACCTAACCTTACCTAACCTAACCTAACCTAACCTTACCTAACCTAACTCAAAACCTATTTAAAAGCAGTTCCACTACAGTCTACCATCGCCGGGTATTTTCCCCATAGGAAAACAATGGGAACTTCAAAATCAAATATCTCAAAAACTAGGTCCGACCGCCACAAACGAACTTCAGATTCCTATTCTACATAAAAAAATACATCAATTAAAGAAAAAGGGTATTTTTTGGATGACCTTAAAATGCACTTTTGCCGAAGTAAATGTGCAACAGTCATTATTATTGTAATTACTAATCTACTATACAACAATTATAAAGGAACAGAATTGTATCCACCTGAATTACATGATTTTTAACCATATGAACTAGTAAGACTATTAAATTCAGTTGTAAAAATGAAAGTATCTAGAATTGTATCTATAGATACTTTTAAGTATCTAGTATCTGTATCTAGATACATTTGTAAAGTTGTATCTAGTATCTGTATCTAGATACATTTTAAAGATGCATCTAGTATCTAGATACATTTTTGAGTATCTATGCCCAACTCTGTCCTTATGTCATTCGCCCAAATAATCATCAACATCGATTCCGTGTAAACGCATGGGCAGAATAGGGGTCGAAAAACGTGCTGAACGATCAAATTCAGCGCTAACATTAGCGCGCACGGAGTATCTATTGCTTTTAATTTCTACAAGTCATTATAACTAGAAAACTAAGAAGTTTTGGGCATTTTATCATTCCTTAAAATCGATTTATTTTTAGTTTTTCTACCTATGGTTGAAATTTGTCCGTCTAAAAAATTAATACTCATTAATTAATTAATTAATTCATGAATTATTTAATACTTACTTAATTAATACTTATAAAGGAGATACAGAAAGTACATAAGTACTTGGATATAGTATGAAGTGTATGATGCTATGTACTGCTCTTACAATAATTCGATGCGTGATGGAGCTCTGCCTCTAAAACAAAATACTAATATAAAAGGGACAGGAAACAGTTAGAATTGCACTTATATTGGCGTTAACGAAACTGTTGTGATACAACGCGTAGATGATGGGCAGTGAATTACTCACTTACAGGTACAGGAATACTCCTATAGGAGGAACAGGAAGCACATGGACACTAAATGATGTCACCGGCAGGCAACGCCGACCCTGGGTGCCAATCTAAGGAGATTTCAGCGCCGCATGATCCATTTCAGCGCAATGGCAGTAAATTTCAGCTCGGTCCGTTCAGGTAATTAGTCAAGAAGGTCCGGACCGGCCTAAGCAGACCTGTGCTATGTAATCATTTGCCACCGGTGATCTACGAGGTGCGGGCCCGTCACCGAACGCATAAATTTCTCAGTGTGGGCTTTGGATTCATAATTGAAGAGAGAATATCGAAGGAAACTCTGAGGTGTCACGGAGTCATGGTAGGTGTTGCTCTTACGGGATACAGAAGTATTTGGATATTGATAATATTGTTAAGACTGTGCAGTAGACTTCGTGTGCTTGTTTCTATATAATTTCCAGTATAAGTTGATTTTATTAGTTCATTTGCAGATACGCACTGTAAGTTTATTATTTTATTGGTACTTTGAAACGCATACACGATTGGGTGTACTTTCTTCGTGCTAAACTGACACTCGAGTGAAGCCTGTTGTCAGTGAACATTGAGGATTGTTTTATGTAAATTCAACACATTATTTATGGTTCCTTTTAGAAGTGATATTATTTTTTATTAGTTTGGAAACAAAGTTCCTGCCAGTTAGAACATTCCAAAACGATGGAAACCCTGCAAGATCTTAGTTCCCAACCTAATATAAGCAGGGAAGAAGGTCACTGATGCTATGCAGGAGTAGAGTTGCTTGTTGTCGATTTTTAAAATCCTAAATAGAAGATTAAGCCGGCAAGTGGTTCGTGTTCTTCATAACAGAATCACGACCATAGAAATGAACAATAGCGAGATGCTAAGGTTTTGATGCAAATTATTTGCCGTCAATTTGAAGGTTCAGACACGCTGGTTAAAAGAACAATAATGCCGGTACGTCTTTCATGATTCTGGTTCGACCATATCAGTCCTATTGCACGTCTCGCCGTCAGTACCTTGCCATGACAAATCTTCGGACGAGGTCCAGGTGGTGTTATTCACACCGACCAGCTTGCGCGGAGATGATGCTGCATTCCGTGACAGCCAGCGGGTGGGCTACAAAATCGGAAATTTATAGGCATTCATCCGTTGTTATCGGATGCCATTCCCTATTTTCCATAGGCAGCCGTTATATGCCCAATAATTTCCCGTTGGGTAGTAGCGAGTTATCCCCACACTCACAGGACGCACAAATAGGTTGCATTGTTAATGTTATCCCCAAATGAAACCATGTGAATTTGTCCCCGCACTTTTCACGCAATGTACTGTAGTCAATAATGATTCTGAAAATCAGAATAATGATAATATAAGTAGGATATTAGTATTGTTTTAGTATCACGCATGAGACACCGCGACGAAATCCTTCAGGACTATAAAGATAAAGACGTTATAGAGGCGCAGGATTTGCAGCGATGGCGTTATCTTCTTGGTATAGTTGTGGTTGATTTTCATAGCTGTATTGGTAGTTTTTGGCGAGTGGTGTGACATTCACTGTAACTGACTGTTGCTAAAAAGTAATAATTTGACTTAAAAGAAGAGTTGGTGTTCAAAGAAGTAGCTAATTTATTCAAGTAATAATTAAGCCTAATATTAAACGAATTACGCTCGCTTTGCACGTTGAGACGAGCTTCCTTCATCCCAGAATTCGAGGCATGCAGGAGTACGATTACCACAAACGACTCAGCTGTCTCCACTTGTATTCAATACAGCGCAGATTCGAACGTAAATGTTAGTATATACAAACCTTTTAAGACCTTGCTATCACTGTGAATGTGAATGAGCGGATTGTCGCCAGACACTCGGAAAGAACTGGAAGGACCTGTGATATCCGTATCCCAAGCAGGGATGGTGGAAAAGCCGTGGCCACAAAATATTCTAATAGCTCCGCTGTACGGGGAGTAAGATTGTTTAACAAAATGCCTCGGCATATTCGAAACGCCACTGATATTAATTTTGTAGAATTCAATAATTTGCTGGAGTCTCATTTAAGAAGAATACCAGATAGACCAGCGGTCAGCGGTTACGTGCACTGTGGAGATAATTCGCTGCTGGCTCTCTCTTTAGTCGCTAACTGCGGCACCACAGAAGACACCCAGCAGAGTGACTCCACACACGTGGGGTGAAGTGAACAACGTCACCTGGGCTTCTTCCGAAGACCCTGAAGGTACTCAAGGTACTCCCTAGTCTAGAGGTTCATGCCCAAGCTATTTGACTCCTGATCTACATTATTTTCTATTTTCAAAATATGTATGGAATTGCTTTGACTTAGGAGCGGCTGTTGGAGGTACTGTCTAAACTTTCATCTAGAGAAAACTATGTACTGCGCTCTGTAAACGTACAGTACTGAAAGTATCTGAAGATACTGCCGGTGACAAGAGGGACAAGGGAGTACATAATACAAATAAGGTGTCTCAGTGCCTGTCCTAGATATTTTTATATAATATATCTTGGAAGATGCGAGCTTCCATATGGTAAGCGTAGGGTTACAGGGAAGCAGCGCTGCAATACTGCGTGGAGCACTCCGTCGCCGAGAGGCGAGGAGAAGTACGGCGATGGATTCCAAATTGACTCTCAACGCTGACTGTTTTCTCTGCTCTTCACACTACTAGATCAGATCTTCAAAGATTCTAGAATTAACGCGAATGAATACCATGTTAGGTGTATCCACTGTTTACGAGATAGTAAATGATCATTATTATTACTACTGACCTGTCTCTTAGCTTTCTGAGTGTTGGCCTTGCGGTTGCGCCTACTATCCTAAAGTCGCAGGGTTCGAATCCTTAGCAACCCATATTTATGTATTTAGAATTTGAAGAGCTACAATCTACAAAATACGTACGTGACTATCTGAACATACACGTATGCACAGTATATATGAATATCAATTCACACATTTCTCGTCGAGCACATGTATACGTTAACATGTGCAAGTACACAGACATACACATACAGCTACACATATCTACTTGTATGTATAGCCTACGTACATTTCTGTATGCATCGATAAATTCAACATTCATATCTACGCATTTGCAGACATAGCTACACATATGTACAAACTTTACGGCACTATTCTGTTCATACATATGTTGCATCTGGATGCGTTACCTAGAAATGTCTCTGTATGCTTGATTTTAGGTGTTGTAATTTACATAGGGTCCGCAGGCACTGTATGTGTCCTACATAAGCTTGTGTTAGGTAAGTTGAGAATTTAACAGGCTAAGCTTGGTGCAGCTAGAGTTGGTACGCAACCAAACCAATAGGCATGAATGCAAATTATATCTGAATCTGATGTATGCAACAATCTATGTATGTGTCGGTATCCATGCATTGAAGGTCTCCAGTTCCAGTACCAGCTCGACTCCTTCTTCGTATAGATTAACCGTTATATCTATAGCCGTAGATTCTATTCACAAATGTGGAATTTTCAATACAGTATAAGAGCGGCTTCATTACATTAGCAGTGTATGGTACGGAGCTATAGTAAAGCCATCTGCCGTTATTGATGTCCCTAACGTGGGGTGTAGGTCCACCGTGACATTATGCGGTCAGACTAATTACCGCCAATGAGATGATACATGGCACGATATTAGCCAACGCAAACTGAGATTCTGCCAGCACATGTGTCGTCCTACTACTGATCCTGTAGTCCATAAACAGCAAATAGCAATTTAGACGAGGAACTAATTGAGCCGTGTTTTTTATTAACTGTAGCAACAACTGAAATGAAGAGAGGAAAAACAGTTTTATGGGCCGTAAATGGATGCAAGTGTTGCCTGCTTTCTCTGTTTTTGATCTTCAGTTTGAAAGTAATATAATTACAGTAAAATAAATATATGAAGAAAATTAAATCCATTCAATGATATTAATATACCTATGAAACCTATGAATATACGGTGTAGTAGGTTGTGATTTTAGGGTAAAGTGATAAAATAATATTGAGACATGATAATATGGATGTGATTGTCTCATAGACTCTTGTTTTGAATTTTTTTAAATAATTTCTGTTTCATTTACATTACTAACAGAAAATGGATGATTTTCAATGATAGTGATAAATGATATATGGTATTTGGGAAAGACAAGTTTCCCTGTTACAGATTAATAGACTTCATTTTTGTTTGTTACCGTCAGTGTCAGCTTCTATGTTTTATTAGCACTATAGTATTCGGAAGAAGGGACATTTTTAGCGTGTAGGATTCGTCTGAGATGTGTTTGTTCTCTTACGTAAAATCAACAGATTCCTGGTATGTTATGGTTGGTGGATGTGTTGCAGCTGTCGTATCCGGTTGTATTTAATGCAGTTATTGAATTTTGGGGCAAAGAGGACATACTTTAGTAGCGTTTGGGGTGTATGGTGATAAACTCTGCCATTAGTACTTATTTCGTTCCGTTTTATCAGGTGCTTATAATGATTTGCAACGTTTTATGTACATGCCACACACAGAAGTCTCTGTACAGGCAAGTTTATACTGTATTTTAAAAATAAGCAATAGTCTTGTTAGAGTTACCTTTTAGAAGATAAAGGTAATCATAGTTCCAAAGAGCTTGTTCTTTGAGGAAGGGCATCAAATTCAGGAATTATAAGCAGATGATACAAATACAAGAGATTAATAATTCGTTTGCTTTAGAATTTCCTAAAAATTTTAGTAATAATGGCATGTGGAGATACCTTCAGTTACGAATAGTTAAATAATCGCTGATCAACAAAAACGATGTGTTTTTTAGCAATCTCGTCTAAAGTGAACAATTATTTGAAATGTTAATTAACCGTGTTGGTTAATTCCTGGTCGTTAAAAAACCGAGCAGGTTGTATGAAAGGATTAATAAATTGGAAAACATGTAAATAAATAAATATTATATCAATAATTAATTAAATGAATAAATGGATGTCTGATAGTCATTGTTCCATGTGAAATATCAAATTTGTATGAAATCAACAAGCCCATAAAATATAAAAAAACTGATTCCAGGTTACTCAAAGTGACAAACCTTATGAAGAGAAACATCTTATATTCGTCCTATTCAAATTAATTAATCAAACTTTTCTCATCACTAATTTTACAAGTTTAGCAACACTTGTGCCTCGTCCAAACGGTCAATCTCTTCAACGAAGTTTGTGCTTGCCGAAAGATTTTGATCGACAAAGACACTCCGCAACGCCTTGAATCTTGTAATTGACGAGGAACCAACGTTGGAAAACTTTCACCACAAACTCGCAGGAGTTTGACAAACACAAAGTTCGAAAATTATATTTCACTGTGTGAATAACATAATCATTTGTATGTGGCTTCATTATAGTATTTAGTAACAAAAGTATAATTTTTTATTGAAATTAACCCGCGTAGCGAATTTTGTTTGTGTTTGATTCCAACTTTTGGAAAGCGGGAAGCATTTGGCAACTATATGTTACCAATGTGTACAACTGTAGCATATTCGTCTAGTTACATCTTTTTTATGATGAAAAGCTACAATGGAGCACGATTTACATTTTAAAGGAAGAAATGGACGTATATACACACTTTGAATTGCAACAGAAAGTCAGGAAATTAATAAATAAGAAATGAAAAATTATTGTTTTTGCCGTCTGCATTTCCGCATGTGAGAAGTGCCAGAGAGTGAATTATTAGTTCTACTTTTCTCCAGTATAAATAAAGTTTTACCCGCCAGTTAGCTTCTACAACTAAATAAATATATGCGACAATAAAGTGAGGGTGAAATGTCGATTAATAGTTATGGAATGCTAGATTTGCGTGTCGTGGCCTTGAAGTGTTCGTGTTTCCTGTTTGAACCCGTCTGGACTGAGAAGAGAACTGTTTGTGCGTTTGCTTTTCGATTAATACCTCCGCCGAGGAGGTAATGTTTTTGTCGTGTTTGTCTATCTATTTTTCTGTCACGAAGATTATTCAAAAAGTTATGAACGAATCGTTACGAAATTTACAGGGATGGTTAGAAGCATGTTAACAGTAACAGATGATCAACTTTTGGTGAAAATCCGTTCATCTTTCTGTTTCTTTGTCTGTCTGCCTATTTGTTCTGAAGAAAAAAACTCGAAAAATAATGGAGTAATTTCCATGAAATTTATAGGAGTAAATGAACAAATTTTTGGGATGATCAGTTTCTTTGTTCGTTCGTTTGTCGCTATGATTGATTTTATGCTTGTTAGCACAATAACTCAAAAAGTTATAGATGGATATTGATGAAGTTTACAGGAGTTGTTATGAATGTTAAGACAGAAATGGTTAAATTTCGGTAAAGATCGGTTGGTCTGTTCGTGTGTTTGACTTATGTTTGTGATAGTGTTTGTTAACAGCATAACTCAAGAAGTTATCAACGGATCTTCATGAAAATTACAGCGATTGTTTATGCTATCAAAAGACATAAATGATTAGATTTTGGTGTTCATGCGATGGAAATCATGGTTTCAGAACCAATTTAAAATTTCCGTTACCGTTGCCTTGCTTGGCGGAGGTATGCGTTCTCAGATTGCTCTCTAGTTGTACAGTATTTGTGATTGATGTAGTGATTGACCGCGTGGACGAGGCTTTACATACACATATGTTTTCAGAGGCAAGTGCCATGTTAGGATTTAGAACAAGCGTTGTTATAACTTGCCACAAGATGTGGATTAAATATTTAAATGAACATTAATGCTTTAAGAGTATGTAAAATAAAATGCTAACATATATCTGTGTTCATTAGCTTATTACTGGCTTTTAATATCTTCATGCAATGGTGAACATTGCTATAGCTATTTGAATAAAATGGTCTTTTTAAAGGCAACGTAATCACACAGTATCATACAGTCATAAGTGAGTTGCACTTCTCTGGGCTTCATGACACTTATTTCTGGATGAAATGTCCAATGACGAATGGAGGGTAATACCATATATTTTTTCATAAGCTGAGAGTGCAAAGAGTATACTAGATAACCAGATTACATCAGATACGAGGTGATGAATGGCAAAAAGAGGGAGAATTAGTTCAGCAATGTTCATAATTTTTTGCAGGGAGTCACGTGGGTTGACCTAGTTGTGAAAAATATCAAAACTCTATAGTTAGCTCGCCATCAAAAATAACGACGTTAAAGTTGTCCCCATAGCGGGTCATGGTCTTACGCTTATGGGTGGTCTAGTTTATAATTAGTCAAAGCCTTTCTAGCCATTGCAATGATGCTTTCAAAGAGAAAATTAGGAACCTGTAGTATGAAAGAAAAGGCACACCTAACATGCATAAAAGTGGTAAAATAAATCACCATTATTATAAATAATACATTACGTGAACTTCATAAACATTCGCTGCCTGTGGTTTTTACTCAACTTATGAATAGCACTGCGTTCAAATTTAATTACAAAGAACATGTTTTAAGTCAATACCAAGAACAGTGCATAATTTCTGTTTATTTCTCAAGTCTGTAGTAGGAATTGTGCAATATTCCCTGTCACAGGTTAATAACTGCTACCATGCTTTGTAAATGTTGGTGCCGTAGTTGGCATCATTTGAGTGTTCTTCTTTATGAATCAATGTGCAATACAACAGCCGTCTGTCGTATTATTTGCAAAAGATTATATTTTTGTATAATTATTCAGGATACTCCGATGAATAGAAATTTGCAATGCGGCATGTAACAGTTAAATGAGGAAGTAGCATGTTGAAGTGCTAGTCTCAGAGCAGAAAACAGTTCCATAGATATATTACCTATCTGCTGTACTGGAGACCAATGCTTGCGCTAGATAGGAAATTCATATTGTGACTTGTGTCTGATGGATGAACATTTTTGCTGTGCCTTAAATCTCAAATGTATTTTTTTTATTCTAGAAGCTATTATTAAAGGGACAGTGTAATATTTACATTAGGGATACAGCCACAGTTCTCGTTTTAAAATTGTGACTAACATCTATGGCTATCATATATATCCTTTTTTGTAGCTTTTTAGATTTTTGACGCTTTCTTATCTCGATATTTTATCGCGTGATATATGAACGATATTCTCAATGAAAATTAGTCGTCCTTTATGCTTCTTAAACGGTTAATTCGCTTTTATCTAGGCTAGTTCTCTATTTCATGTATACAAATGAAATGGTTTTTAATACGAGTTATAATATTGATGATTGGAGTACAATAAACAACAACAAACAAAAGAAATATTATTATGAAATATTGTTTCAGCTTATTGAAACGTGTGCATCTTAAAATTGAAGTTTATAAGTTTTTTTGTCGAATCTTAAATAGAGATTTCTCATAAGTTATCTAATTGGTGAAGTTGTGTCCATTAGTTTGATCATTCCTTGCCACAGCAACGGTATTTTCAGAGAAAAAAATGAAGAGAAGTGTAGCACGTCATAAAAAGGGACCCAAGAACAGATGTACATATATCGGACATGCATTAGAAGTGGCAAGAGGAATTACCATAATTCTAAAAATTAAATTTTTAGCGGCTGCAGTAATGTTTTGAGACAGGAAGGGAAAGGATCTGCAATACTGTTATAGTATGTCAAAAATGGGAAGCCCCAGCACGCTGGAAGAACACTGCTTATTTAGAGAAGTTCAGAGCAAAGTAAAACGAAGACTGACAGGTGCGCAGCCTGGACTCCCTGCTGGGGTTAACGATGTTGATAATCGATAGATAAATCTCATTGCCAGGCCACTGTAATTCTCGCTGACAAATGGTCGGTACGAGCCTGGGACTGTCGTAACTTTCATAGAAAAGGAAAAATTGCAAATATTGCTTAATATTGCGCCACTGATAGTTACTGCATGAGCGCTTTAAATAAACGTAGGTGTTACGTCGGAAGTTTATTATTTATGCCAGTGTACACGTACAGTTAAGTGTATTATTTTTAGCACTAATGTACTATATGTAAGAATTAAATTGGTTCGTCAAAGGCAATCTAAGCCAGACTCACTAGTTAGAAACAACAGACAGGGGCCTCGGCTTGTCCCGTTTAAATGAAATTTAGCAGTTAGCCCCGCATGAATTACCAATGGCACAGCCGGAAACTCAATTAAATAAAGATTCCAGTCATCTCCAGTGTACTTAGGTGGTTTTTAACACCTGCAACACGACTTAAAGTCGAGAACAAACGCTCTTGGCTGAGGTTTCCGGCGAGTGAATTTAGCTTAGTTCGACTTCGACGGCCACGCAAATACAACTGGTCCAATGTCACATATCTACAGCGAAAAAACTCTGTAGCAAATGTACGTATTGGACTAACATATACCGTACTGCAAATAAACTTCTTACCTACTTATTCGAAACAGCAATAAGTTTTTCTATAAAATTTATCAACATGATCTATGTATCATTCGTATTTACGGTTTATGCAGGTTTGACATGAATATATATATGGTTCTGCTACAGTGTAAGTAATCCTCTACAGATTCAAATATTTTCTTAGAAATATCTTATTGTAAAACAGGATCGAGTCGTTTTTCTGCTGATCGTGAAAAGGTTGAACCTAGATTAATTGTTGTATCTTGGAAATTGCTCAGACGAGGTCCAGGTGGCTTTATTCACACCAAAGTACTTGCGTGCAGAGGTGATGCTGCTTCCCGTGACTTGCGGCAGGGCTTGTAGCGAGTACCTATATAGTGTGATTGTAGGAGCTTTCTTTAGATGCATATATATATATATATATATATATATATATATATATATATATATATATATATATATATATATATATATATATATATATATATATATATATACATATATATGGTATATGAGTCAGTAGATCATTTAAGCAAGACTAACTTTCTACGAATTTTTTTTTCAATGATCAACAGGTATGTATTTCAGTGAATGTGAATAATATGGCTCAGACTTATACGCAGTGAGTATAGACATCATCTTTGCGATCAACGCATAGTTCATGGGATATACATACTGTATATAGTGTAAGACCAACGCGTTAGAAGCACATTTCTTCTGGACGGAGAAAAGCACAATATTATTAGGCTCGCCGTACCCGTGGTCTAATCAGCTCTAATTCATAGCAATTGTATGCATACAAGTTGGCTTATTTCCATTACATTGCATTGGAATTGAAAGATCAAAAGTGACGTTCGGGAAATCAAAACGTAATCGCATCAAAGGGAAAAGAATTACTTGCGATGGCAACACTGTCGTTCTGTGTTACAAGGGATCGATAACCTACGACACGTGAATGGTTTTAAGTCTCTAAGTGCTGCCGTTTAATCTCTTTATATTCTCATATTGTGCACAGAAGGATCGATATGTTGAGATTGGCGAGACAGATTGCTGATAAATGGGACTTGAGAAGTGTTATTGCTGCTACGGGACATCTTAATATCGGGCAGAAGTGAGGGCTTAAGCCCTTACTTGCTGCCCGGTCTCAGGGGTTTAAAGAAAGGCTGGTTCGGGCTTGTTCCGAACCCACAGGTGATTTTTGCTCTTATGGCCGCAATTAGATTCGGAAATAGGGTAGCAAGTAGGGCCGCAACTAGGGCACTAAGTAGCCACCAGTAGGACCACAGGTAAGGCTCCAAGCAATACTTCAAACTGGACCGTAAGTAGGTAGGGCTGCAAGCATTGCAACAAGTAGGCGTTACAGTCGTTTCAGTATACGTGTTGTAAACACCTGAAGATTTCTTCCTTTTTGAGAACCTTTTCACAGAATACCTGTTCTTACTCCAAGCTTTGATATCACACAAATATTTTTTTGCACTGCAGCGCAAAAGTTTGGACGAACTATAATTGAGTCGTCCCTATCCGAACTCTGATGTGCACCCAAAAGAAATCCTTCTTTGTCTCGCCGTTTATTTCAAACCTGGCATTTAAAGTAATCCCATAACTAGTCCAGCTAAAAGTCAACTCAGTTCAATAAGGGACGGATTAGCACTTGTGCAGTTCACGGATTTAAAGTCTTTAGCGACATGGGAGCAGGGTGCAACAAAGCAGATTATGGAGGGTGTGCACGGTACTTGGGGCGCCAGCTGGCCAGTGCACGTGAATCTTGTAACGTGAACACTTTGCTATTTAAAGTGACGTGATACTCGAACGTATTGTTACTCGTATAAGAAAAATTGGGAGCTGCTTTAAAAACAGGGAGTGGGTGCTCCAGCGCACATATATGACTGGAAAACTGGAAGAGCCTATGATTATATCGGCTTATTAGATTAGGCTATAGTAGGTGGCTGTAGACAAACTAACATCTCCATTTCCAGAGAGAAGCCGGAATCCAGGCCCCGCTCTCTGGGGGCCATTATCGCCAATGTCAATAAAACAAGTAGATGATTAAAAAAAAGTATAAGCAATGACCTAGCGACGCAGCTAGTGTTAGGTAACGTGCATGAAGTTGGTTAGCACAGCTGGGTATAAGACTGCAATTTCTTATTTCTAACTTTCTCCCACGTACAGCCATTCAGTGGAGGCTTGACAGGCAGCTACTCCTATATGGTTCTTCAGCTATTGCAATAATAATACAATTTGATTTTTCAGCAGCACCGCAAGTTCCCAAATTACTGTTGTGTTAAGTGATTAAATCTACAAGGTCTTTGTAAGTAATTATTGGGCTGGAAACTTAGTAATAGCCGTTTTTTTAATTAAATGGTTTTGAATGGTTGTTAATAAAAAAATTACAACTAACTAATCCATAACGAATTCTCTATTGTTTTTTTACAACTTTTTTTCTACGATCAATAAGGTTTTCAATACCTATCGTTAAAAACAACTCGGTTTTAACTCGAAATACGCATCCAACCAAGCCTCCAGTAGTGTATCAGTATTAAACACAACTCCGCGCATGGCATTTGTTGATGTACAGGCACCATTTATCGCTTCCTGTACGATTCAGAAAAGAAATCGTTGTTTGTGTCCATGAATTGCGTGATGACTAAGAAGCAAACCGGCGGAGATTGTAGTTCGTTGATTTTTGTCGCTTTTGCTTAAAGCATGCGAAACCCATGATCCATATATGTGAAACTTTCCCATCGAATGCAGATGCTTTTCTACAGGAGTGTGGGAGCATTCCACATTTTCTGCCAGTTCCCTTGTCGTTTCACGAGGAATTTTGTGCTAAAGATGGTTTAATCGTTTCTTATCGATCTCAACTGGACGACCAGAACGAGGTGAGTCTTTGAGGTCAAAATTTCCATTTTTATCAACGGTATCAGCAGGCTTATGTTCTGAGCTCACACTTTGTGTATCGCAGGTTCAAGGTCAACCCAGGCATGCGAGCTCTTTGGTGATCTGGGTGTGCTGACTCGGCAGTGGTAGAAATGCAGACCGGTCGTGGGGGTACTTACCTTCCACAGAGATTCCGAAGGTAAGAGGGCGCGGGTTGTTCAACCTTCTGTTGAATGACAACATAGTTCTTGACGACCCGTGGTCGACTGCAGCCGCACCTAGTCCTCTGGGGCCAGTGGGCCTACAGTACTTAGACATAAGTATTTGCACAACTCTATTTTTATGTATTTTAAAAAAATTAGGGACTGCTTTAGGATAGTTAATACAGGAAGTTTAAATAACATATATATAAATATATATATATATATAATAGAATATTTAAACAGAACAGTCAAATGTGCACTTATAACAAGAAAATTTAACACAAGTAAAAGCAATGAGGGACAAAAGTATTTGACCAAAATATATATGATGTTGAATCTTTGATATTTAATAGTATAATTTGAATAAATTAGTTTGGAAGTTATTCTAGAACGTTCACGAAACGTCTCGAAGCAAATGCAATGTAAACAAACCACAGCCGGCGCAATCATAACCTCTCTAGACCTCGTTGAAGTCGCGCACACTCTCATGCGAATTTGTCCGTTAATACTGATTGTGTTCATGATACTTGTGTCTTGAGGCCCACTGATGCCCATGAAGTAATACAAGTACTAAAATCATTTAGCGGCAAACATTGTAACCGTGACGAATTTCAACCTTTTCTTCTCATGAGAGTTATTAATTGTATAGTTAATCCACTTTGTTATATTTTCAACTCGTGTTTTGCTACTGGTATTTACTCCAATGTACTGAAGCATGCTCGTGTTATACCAATATTTAAATCAGGCAACTCTAATGATGTAGCAAATTACAGACCAATATCAACGCTGTCAACGTTCAATAAAATACTTGAAAAAATAATTCACTCCAGATTAACCGAGTTCCTAGCGATCCATAACGTAATTTCGAGCCGACAATTTGGCTTT